>JAWPHD010006295.1:0-147180 GCA_037043455.1 Cyrtodaria siliqua | reverse complement strand
ACCTGAGTTTTCGTCTGTGTTTTTCGGGCAATACACCTTCCCTCAGCCTTGTTTTGTTCCTCAGCCTCGGTTGTTGGATTGGGATTGAAAACTGGGTGGTGGGGTGTGGTGTGGGGGGGGGGGGGGGTCTATCCTTCGAGCACGATAAAGATCCATAGAAATATATTCATTAGTAAGAATAAGGGCAGGTTCTCAAATTCCTATGTGTCCTCCTTCCCCTCTCTTTTGGGGCGGCCTCTAAATAAACGTGTACCGATAATGTGTTTGATTAGCCAAAAAACGATATTTTTTAATTCATCGTACATGTAAAAAAAACATTTCTATAATCAATATTTCATCTACATATTTTCAATTGTGAAACTGTTTTAAGTCGAAAACTAAAAACTGGTTTACGGTAGCTTATGGGATTGCCGAGTTGTCCGAAAGTTCGAAAAACCAGCCAGATCGGACCAGTAAACAGCGGAGTTATGGTCCTTGATTTTAGTTATACATGGTATATTGCTATATTTTTGCCCCGTTAAGACGATAGGGCCTTCATTTTTTCATCCTATCTTACAAACTTTACCACATTGTTTAATATCAATGAAAGCTCGGACAGGTTTCGAAAAACCAGCCAGATCGGACTAGTAACAGCGGAGTTATGGCCCTTGATTTAGTTAAAAAATGCTATATTTTTGCCTCGTTAAGACGATATGGGCTTCATTGTTTCATCAGATCTTTACCAAAACTGTATCAGATTGTTAATGTCGTTGAAAGCTCCAACAAGTTCGAAAAACCAGCCCATATCGGGACTAGTAAACAGCGGAGTTTATGGCCCTTGATTTAGTTAAAAAATGCAATATTTAGCCTCGTTAAGAAGATATGGGCTTCATTGTTAATCCGATCTTTTACCACACTTTATCAGATTGTTAATATCAATGAAAGCTCGGACAAACTTGAAGACCATTCATATCGGACCAGTAACAGCGGAGTTATGGCCCTTGATTTTAGTTCAAAAATGCTATATTTTTGCCTCGTTAAGACGATAGGGCCCTTCATATTCATCCTATATTTACCAAAACTTTACCACATGTTAATATCAATGAAAGATCGGACCAGTAAACAGCGGAGTTATGGCTCTTGATTTAGTTAAAAAATGCTATATATTCACTCACTCATTGATGTTATAAGAGCCATATTAGCCAGTAGAGCGTCCAAAGGCCTCTTGTTTTTAGCTCTTTGTTGGACCAGTCGGACCAGTAAACAGAGGAGTTTATGGCTCTTGATTTAGTTAAAAAATGCTATATTTTTGCCTCATTAATATGGTAGGGCCTTCATTTTTTCATCTGATTCTTTACCAAAACTTTACCAGATTCTTTAGTTATGGCCCTTGATTTAGTTAAAAAAAAACGTTTCAAAAAAGGACGTAAATGGCGGTCCACTCGCTTCATTGATGTTATAAGAGCCGTGTTAGCCAGTAGAGCGTCCACAGGCCATCTTGGGCCTCTATGTGTCCTTCCACTCTCTCAAAGGCGGCTCTAAATGACATATAATGTGTTGTTTGAGCCAAACCTAGGCCAGAGGGGTTTGTTTTTGTGTTTTTTTTCGGTCCTTAGACCCTCCAAACCAATTTTTTTGTAAAAAATAATGAATAACAAAAAAAAATTCAACAGGGTTTTTTTTAACACGAAAAAACTGGTAAGAAAAAGTAACCGGCGATACCCGTATTTTTGGTCCCCGCATTTTGAAACCACCAGTGAGTGATCCTGTTTTAAAAAATTAGTGTAAACATTAGCAGGTCATGTTACTTAGTTGTTTTTTCTGGTCAATGTTCCCACAATGTTCTGTTTCAATTTTATATTCTTATAAAAAAAAAGAGTTTCTATGGTCACTTTTTTATTCATCTATTTCAAACTCACCAACTTGTTTACCTATTTAAGTTGAAACAAAAAATATGTATGGTTTAAAACAGAAATCTGTATCATTTTTCATTTTTCAGAGTCCCCTGATGTCCCTGAGACGCTTTGAGTTAGCTGTAAAAATGTTTACTGAAGTCACACTATATTGGAGGATTTTATTGAAAACAAGTGTCTTGTCACATATATAATAACTTTTTTACATTATCAAGCGAATCAGAAATACTTAAACGAACAAGAATAGAATAATGTTCAATATTATTTTTATTTTTTTTATGAATCATGAATCAAACAATACCTCATACGGACAGTACTAGCATCAACTTCAATAAAAAAATATGTCTAGTAACATTTGTGACTTGAGGGAATAAGGTTTATTTCGACCCACTAATTTCGAAATTCCCAGGATCATCAGTTCAGCATAAAAATCATATCAAACATGTCCTGACTGTTGACAGAAGTGGATCGATGGCGACATTAACTGGACAGTTTCATTAGAGTGGCTCAAAATAAGGGCTAATACGAAAAATATAAATGTGTTTTCTGTTAATCTGACCGACCATGCCCCAATTTTCTTTATTGGATTAAAAATGATGTTTTCTGAATTTTATTGGATTATAAAGTTTTGTGGAATAACAGATGGCAGGAGATGTATATTACTGGTCCTACCCAGAAAAGTGGGTGGTCTGCTTCCACCAAAAAAAAAACAAAAAAAAAAAATACATGTATAAAATATAAACCCCGCATATGTTGAAAAATGACTTGCACCATATAAACAATAAAGGCCGAGAGGTGGCGCATATTAAAGGGACATGCAGCAATCTTTTTTTTATAAAACTCCAAAAATGGTGTAACATATAATTTAAATATATGCAAGCGGGTATAAAATGAAAACCAATTCTTGATTAATCAATCGATATCTGACTTGTTTACATATTTTTTTTACTTAGTCCATGAAAGATAATATTTAAAGCAGAAAATTGGTCCTAAATCAACAAATCCGCTTTTTGATATGTTTTTTAAGTATTAAATATCATTATAAATACGATTATTACTATGCCATTGATGTATGTTTCAGTAAAAAATATGTTTTTTAAAGATAAAAAATCGAAACAGGCGAAACAGGCATTGCTAAAAATATCGAAAAAAAAATCTAAGGGGAAAAAAACTCTTGCGCGAATTACCGGAAGTGACGTCATTGGGAACAAAACTATTTTTTTTGTTTACATTGGGACTGAACGCAAAAACAGTATACCTTGTGTGAAAATGCGAGAATTAAGCGATCATGATACCGAGTCAGAGGAAATGCCCCGTGATAAGACGGTTACACGATGTGCAACCTTACGATTTTGAGCCAGAATACGTGTCTGAGGACGAAAAATACATCGGATTCATCAAACTGATGATGAAGTCGAACGCGGTGCAAAATGGAGAGCTTGTAAAGGACTATCGTGTCATGTCATTCGTTACGTTCAGAGGTTCATTACACTATTCACTAATCTAACAAAAATAGTGTCTTTATACACTGACAGCAACTACAAACAAAAAAACAACGTAAACATTGTTTTTCATCGAAATCTGACAGTAAGTCACCCGCAAACACTGCAATATCTTAGTACATACACAATAACCGCGAAAATGTAGTATATTCCGAATGAATGGACCTGGTCTAAATACGAGCGTCAGATTTTTTTTTGCCGATAAGTAGACATGGAAACAAATATATTTTATTAGATATTATCCATAATTGATAAAAAAAAAATAATGAAAACAATAAAAAAATGAAAACAGCATATAATTTCCTATAGTATTATATATTTTGCCATAAGTCGCCATTAACACCAAACACTCTCGGAGCGGTGTTTGTAATATGACATGCTCTCTAGCCTCCACTTCCCCCAAATATCAATACAGACTAATCAAATACTGCGGTGCACTATTGAAGTACAGCCTAATTAGGGTACATACGTCGGTATATCACAAAAAGCACGCACCATTTAGGGAAAACCTAGTTTTTATGATATATTTTCCTGTTTTATTGCAATTACTTGAGCGGTGTAATACCGCCGAGGGCAGACGCGTATTGCACAAGACGGATATATCACATGATATGCGCGCTCTAATTGTCGCGCACAAAGACAGAAAAAATACTATGATTTAAAATAATGTAGCCAAATGTATTATGAGCACGATATAGACAGTTTCGTAAGTATACTTACTCATGTATACTTACTCCTGATATACAGATCGAAAACAGACCAAAACATATGCAATTACCATAATATAAAGTATATTATTCTATTATACTTGTTTTTACTTATTGCACGAGCTAAGAGGCGTTATTGTTGTTTGTTTTTGCAATAAAAACATTACTGAATTAATATAAAAAGCTAGTAATATTATTAATGTTTCTGCCTTGTAATAGATATCCATGAAAACATTTTTGTATTTTTTTTTTCAAATCCATAGACCTATATATGTTAATAATATATATTTTATAACACTATTGGCAGAAGGGGTTTTATAATTGAAATTATTAAAAATTAAAAATTTGGGAACAAAAGACACAGTGTTTTATTTCACCGGATTCATTTAAATTTATATGCTGAACGTTTCTTAGCAATATTTTTAAAAAAATGACGGCTACATATTATTAGCGCCGTCATCTCTTCATTGATTCACGTAAAGACGCATGCTTCTAATTCAACAGCTAAAACATTCACGTGTATATAAAGATCTAAGGACTATACTCCTTTCTTCAAATTATCATACGTATACCCGATGAGGTGCTAAGATAATTGAACATAAATTTTCAATCTTACTTCATGTATGAATTTTCCTACTCAACGCCGGTCGAATAGGCGAATACAACTTAATTGCTTGGAGACGGCGGGGGTAATGCACTTCTCATTTTTTATAGTCAAATATCGTTTGGTACCGCTGTTGATTTTTAATATGCATGGCCTTTTGTTCTCCAAAATTCAAAGATAATGAAAACCAAAGGATGGGACTTCCCACGAAGTCAACTCAAAAATGTTTTGCTACAAAACTCGCGCGTCTTTTCGTAGGTTTCCCACTTTCTCGACGAGTGGGGCGATTTTTCTTCGGTAACGGTGTAAACCACACTTCAGATCTTAATATATCATTATCTCGATTAGGGAAACGAAAGAAAACTTAGGTTATTATCTTGTCCTTCTTTATGCAAAACGTTTTTCACGCAGAAAACAGCACACGGCATTTTTTAACAAGTACCATAAAAATGTAATCCTACATAGACAATACTATACAACTCAATGCGACACGGCTAATCGTTTGGTACCAATGACGTCACATGATCACGTGATACTTACCAGGGCGAAAACTCGAAGCGTGTGCGCTATGAGATAAAAATTGGCTACTGTGAGAAAAACGGGACAACCAATAAGTGTAAGATTTGAAACAGATTGTATATTATATATATATATTTTCCGAATATATACTCAAAAGGACACGCCATATTTCACCTTTAAGACCTTAATATGTACCTTAAATGTTTTATTGTTTACAATCGAATGGTGAGGCGGGCATATGGTGTTAGTCATCTGTGCGTCTATATCCTTCCACAGTTTTTTAACCAATTTGTTTCGAAACTTTACATGATGTTTTATCTATGATGTCAAGAGGTGCATATCGATTTTTGCATCAAAAATAAACTTTATTTATGAATATATATTATTGCATTGTACAATTTTTCCGATTGCTTTCAGTGCGGTCATTCGTACGGAGATGTTCGGTTTGCTCTTTTAATTTTTATATGTGTATACATTCTCATTTTCACCTCTCACTGCTGCGGGTTTAATTCCTACTGGATTTTCAAACTTGTAGGTGAGAAAGTGTCGATTCCTACGGATTGCAGAAACGCATACAGTATGTAATGGTTCTACCCAGGAAATATGGCCTAAAAATGTGCTATAATGACATAAAAACACCATTCAACTTTAAAAAATATAAAGTTAAAAAAAAATATGGCCTTCTTTTCTTTCCTTCGATACTATCAGAATCATTGAATAAGTATTACGACAGTCTGATAGAAAAATTCATCTTATGTTTCAACCGACAAACTAATATAAGTAAGATCCCCTCACACGGTTGATTCATGATACTAGCATGGGACAGCTACAGTACATATGACAGTGCTGAGTGCAATTTCGGATGAATTGAACTGTATGTTGTTTTAACGGCTCATCAACACAGTACAGGTTATTTAGAGCCGCCCCATAGAGTTGATAAAGAAAATAACATGCTTTTTCGTGACATGCAGCAAAAATTCATGTAATATGTGAGCTAAACAACAATTCAAGTATCTCCTCGTATTTTATTTAACAAAAAAACACACGGTTGTTGTCATATTAAACGTATTCTAAAAAATGGCATCTCTTAAGAGTTATCGCCCCTCGCTTCGACATTTGACAAGGCTGGTCTGCATTTATCACGCAGTAAAAGCTTCTAAAAAACAAGTCGATACAGCCGAAAAATCACGAAACTTAAAGCGGAACTGAAAACTTCATCATCAAAAAATTGTCACAATCTTCCAAATTATGTGTTTTAATAAATCCAAAATGGCAGACATTTAATTTTTTTTTGACGTTTGTCGAAAGATAACGTAGTACTTTTTCGTTCCCATGCGTTACCAAATATTTAATAGATGTAGGAAAAATATCAAGGCTGCTCCCCTACTGCACAGATATTGCAATGTGTGAATTGTAAATATCTATTGTTGCGTATTGATTTCGATTTAAATAAACATAAACATTGTCATGAACCAAAAACATGGCCAGAGAAACTTTAACCTACATTTCTGAAATTTTCGCCATCTGGGACAATATCATCTAAATCTCCATCGTCCGATACCCCATGTGATTCGTTCCGTTACTCTTCACTGTCACGATAAATGGAGTATAACGTAATCAATCAAACGTGGGTTTCGACGATGCTAAATATCATTCCCAACATGAAATCTATCAATTTAATATAATTTTGAGAAAATATATTTGTTCGGTACCAACCCACAATATAAAACTTGGCAAACAATCTCAGAATATATTAAATTGATATGCTTCACATTTGTATTGAATGTGTCTTAGATGTTAGTGTCGTAGTTGTCGAAATTTCAAAAATCTAGTTTGAAAAGATTTTGAAATATTTGCAAAAAATCTCCTGGTGGCGTTAGCAGTTTTGTTAAGTGTATTATCACATTTAGAGTTTAGGGAAGGGCCGTAACTTATGTGGGTAGCACGTGTGGCCCGACCCGATTGCATTGTACTTGTACATATATGGCAATAAAATATGTTTAAATCATTTAGAATTTTTGTTTTTTCTTCTTTTTCTGTCATCATGATGATAGGTTTTTATATCGGTGCAATATAATAAATAATAAAATAAATGCAAACACAAAACTGTTTTGAAATATTGAAATAGGTATTAATAATGACTTGAACATATGCATGTTACATATAAAATAATAAAGGTCTAATTACACTAAATTAGCCTGATGTGCTTGCCTCGTGCAGTCGAAAGTAGTTCTGTCGAAAGTAGTTCTGTATTAAAGAGTGCTGATCTTTCTTTTCTTTAAAAACTTTTTAGTGCAATTTCCTGTTATTTTTGTTTGGCTGTAACTGTATTCTGGACATGTTGCTGATATTTGAAAAGAGAGCTGTCATGTTTTTGACAGTTTTTATATAAATTTCAGAAGTGAAAGTAGACAGGGTACGAAATTGCAAGGGGTAAAAATAACTTTGACTTTTGACCCTGTGTTAGTGTACAGCTGAAGAAATGTTTCTTAGAAGGTATTAAACCCCCTATTTCCTTATTGATGTTTAATAGCAGACATGTTTATTTGCATGATAAAGTAAGTTTCCCAGAATTCTAACGAGGTTTGAGTTTTTAACAGGTTGTCAACATTCTAACTTTACTTTAGAAGGGGCATGGAGACTCATTTACGCTATTATAACCTATAAGGAGAAATCATGTATTTTTCAGAATTGCATAAAGAAATGATTTTTTAGGCATTAATTTTATTTGAATACGTTCGTTTAACTCAGAAACAGAGAAAACATATCATTTTGAGAACTTTAGATTATTTAAGAGTGTTTTTTTGATAACTTTTTCTCAAAATGTTTGATTTTCTCTAAAAATTTGATATTTTTGATTTTTATGGAATTTTTTTAAAGATATGTGGCAAAATGTGTAGTATACATACTCAGGGATGTGAAACAAAGCCACCAGAGTTTATTTGATGATAACATGTTTAACGGTTGCTGAGATATTGCATTTTTTATTATTTGTTAATTTTTCGACAAAATCGGCTTGATCAATCACAGGTAAATCGCAATAATTTCAAGACAAAGTCATTCGGCATTGCGAACCAAGTCAAAAAGTTCTTTTATTAAGTTGTTGGATTGAATCGACCAGTTTAATTAAAAAACACGACACACCAATATTCCATTTAGGTCTAATTACACTAAATCAGCCTGATGTGCTTGCCTAAACAATCAAGAATTCCGTAAGAACCGTTAACATATTCTCATATATCTATACTGAAAGAAATAAGTTTCGCAAGTAAATATGGACATCTAGCTTAAATAAATATATTGTAATTTTATAATGTGAAGTATTTGAAAACATTGGAATGTTATAGGGTGATATTCTTTTTCATTGTTATTTGTGTTCCAATGTAAGTATCAGAGTTATCTCCCATTTAGTTAAAACAGCATATTTCACATTTAAAAAATACAAATATGGTAAAGAGCTTGATTAAACTTTATTAAATAATTGATCTGGATCTCAAGTTATAAAAACCGCAAAACCAATTGACAATAACCTTGCCATTATAAAGATATAGGGAACCAATGTGAAATTACCTCCCTTTACATTGAAATAAGAACGAAATTATAATTTCTGCAGAGCTGGTATAAAAACATTTTGATTATTTTTCGCAGATATCGTTTGAAAACAATGCCCTGTATATAATCCATAATTATGTTAATTGCATTGTTCAGGACCTCTGCCACGCATAGTCTAGAACTTGAGCAATGGGATTTACCACGTTATTACTTGCTAAACTTATTTCTTTCAGTATATATAAACATAATGCAATAGAGCGTACTTGTATAATTATATTCACCAACATGAATTAGAGACAATACATTTATATAAATAATATGAAACAAAGTAATTGATAAAGAAATGTCTTACCTGCTATTCTGAAAATAGTAAAAATTGCCAAGAAACGTGGCAGCTTCATGGTGCAAGGGATTAATCTGACAACTAAATCTCCAAAGTTAATCTAACAATTATAGATATAAAAATCGAACAGGAAAGTTACCAAGTTAAATTTAAATCAAATAACAAACACAAAAATACGTCTGCAGTTGCTATGGACTCTTATAACTATAGCTTACATCTATGATAATTCAATTGTAATGTGCGTTGTCCAGTGGTAGAGCGCCGAACTTCTGATCGAGAGGTCGTGGGTTCGATCTTCCGTCGCACCACGTTATTTATCCTTGAGCAAGATAATTAATCCACATTGCTTAGTACTGGTTCTACCCAGGAAGCCATCAAGAGTGATTAATTTAAGAAGAAATATAAACAGATCGGACAGGGAAAGTAGCATTCAAGGAGGACAGTCAACCACAAAACACAGAAACAAACATGCAAACAGACAAACAAGAAGGCAAAAGTAATAATAAAAGCAAACGACATCACAAACACAAAAGGGTTGACAATAGGGCTACCGCCTTCGAACTAAGTTGCAAGAACTTGTTCCGCAATCGATGTAAAATAAATATGTTTAAACCAACATATGATATTTCCCACCTTGTTAGCATATTTGTATTTAGCGTTATTTCACTGGATGACACGTGACTTCGATTTCATAAAGTTTACACATGCATGGAGTGGGGGGAACAACTTTTCTAATGCGATAGACATTGTATTTTAATTGGGATTCTCAATCTTTAAACGTTGTTTAAATCTAAGGGGCCCCGTTTGGTTACGGAGCAAATAATAGGGCCACTGCAGATCCCGTTGGAGGGGAAGGCAGAAGGGTAGGACCCACACGAATTCATGTTCATTTTATCATTTTTGTTCATGCTCATTAAAGGACTTCATCATGACCCCTGCATTGATTCAGGTACCATCTCGCTCATAGCACTAGAGCAGTGGCAGAAAAACAATAACGTGGCTCCTGCGTAAATGGAGTATCTACAATAGAACTTGCAGCAACTCTGCAGTTCAGGGTGAGAAGGTTCTATGCCCATTCTCCATATATTATCTCGATGTACATGGAGAATGAGCCTGGCATGTTCATTTCTGTTAGGCGCCATATAACCTTTCATGTGTTAGTGCGCCTTAAAAACCCAATTCAATTCAATTAAATCGAAATGTTGGAATTATAAGGATTTTTATGAAGTTTATTTTTATGTAAAACTTTCTGCTTCACACAACTCTTTAATATAACTTGCACACATTCCATAAGACACATTTGATCCTTTAATATGAGATATGTTTACATTTATAATGTATATTTAAGATGGAGGGTATTATATCCCCCATATTCTCTGAACATACAGTCACACTATATCTATTTAAAAAAAAGAAATATGATCTCAATTCTACTAATTGTACTCAATTAAGCTCGCTAAATGGCTGGATGAATATTTGAGTAAACCAATGATCTCACCTGAAAAGCGATAACAAAGTTTGTATTAATTAACTGATTAATACGAAGTTGCGTTTTGACAACTAAAATCGATAACTGTAAAGCTATCGTGTAGGGAATATGCATCTAATTTCATCCTCATAGATGAGAAAAATGGTCCTATAGAAATCGCAGCACCCAAACGCAATGGCACGATAGATCCGCACTGTACCACAAACAAAGAGCAAATTAACTATACAATGAAAAAAGACAATACACAACAGAAATAGTGGTGAAGACAGTGTTACCGACTTGGAACGGTCAGTGGGCAATATGGCACACCGGTTAGCTTAAATCAATTATAAGTATACACAACCGCGCTATTATCCTGTCTTCAGAGCTCAAACTGACAAGATAATGTAACTAATAGTACATCCCATCGAAAGGAAATCTCTAACAATAAAGTCCACATCCAGAGCAATTAGGAAACGATACAAGTATATGCTATTGTAAAGATATATAAAAATATCATTAGAAATGCCTCAAAAAGTATTCAGAATTGTACTGAACAACCACAGCAGTTGCAACCCAAGCGAAAACCAATCTAGGGTACGACTAGAAAATCCGCGGAACAAAGTTTCAAGCTCCAACCTCCCCTTCCAGGGTTTCAGAAAGTGCAATCTTGGAGTCCCAGGAGGTTTTCCGATCATCACACAAGAGAAAGGTGAAGCGTAGTGACTGACGGTAGAGAGGTCAATCACCAAACATGAAGTCCGCTGTAATATTAAAGGGTCGCATCCTTTTCTGACGAATTTCCTGATTAATTTTGTAAAGTAGTCAGGAAATCCGTCAGACCCCTTTACTTTCCGAAGTTTATAGATCACATCGCCATAGAATAACGGTTGTTATATTCCTAGTCGCAGAAATGTTTTAGGTTGATGTTGTACTTTTCCAGCAGGTTTTTGTTGCGGCGATATAAATTTAAGAAAGATCTACGTAGTTTATGATAACAAAAACGAAGAAGTTTACTTGTAATAAATTGAATTCGATAATTGAAATCCTTAACTTCGTTACATGCCCTAGCAAAACGAATTAGCTGAGAGATATAAACCCCCGTAGGATGTAGCACTAGGTACGTCCCCATCTAAATGTCGATAGTTAGCGATGTCAAAGTTAAAGTCATCTATCTTGTCATATATTTTTGTATGTATGTAATCATTTGAAATCGAGAGATGAATACAGAGGAATGCTGCTATGGAATGCGAACTGTTGGCTTTATTCAACGTGAGCTATGGTGGATACATATTAGCGACAATATGAGCATGACAATATCAAAATAGAGTATGTCATCCAGATACCGAGATGTATTATTAAACGCATCAGTAATGTCTGTCTTTCATAACAGTATAAAAACAAATCTGCGTCAAGTGGCGCACAGTTAGTTCCCATAAGAATACCAACCTTATAGTAATATTGATTAAACAGACCTTTTATGCTTTACTTTGACAATGAAAACCTCCTTTAGGCATACAGGAAGTAAATCACTGTAGTATTCATGCCTGGTGTAGTCGAAAGGAGTTCCCAAATATATAATCCCTAACTTTTTTTGTGATAAAAGGCATTTTTGAGTATTTAAGGCCTGTTTTTCTGGCTGAAATGACTTTATTGACTTGTTTGTGATAGCTTAAAACCATTTGCATGGTTGTATGATGATTTTATTTATCAACTTGACAGTTTTGAAAATTAAAATAGAACACATTTAATAGGTGCCGAATGAATGCAGTTTGTTCACGGTATCAATAAAGATCAGAATTTTATTTTTCTTATATGCCACATGACCCCTACTGTTCTCAGCAGTTTTCTAGAGAGGCAGGTCTCATGACTAAGAACATGTAAGTGAATCTTAGTTTGAACTTCATTTTGAAAAATGGCTAACTAGAAAGCTTGGACAATATTGCATTGGACTCAATGGGATTTGATTTACTTCCGGTACACCTATAAGGCGGCGTAATGTGAATATTCATTTTCTCTCGGATTCTTAACTAAACAGTATTTTACTTTCCGCAATGACTATTGCTCCGACAAAAAATACCTCACGGTGTTTTAAAACGCGTTTTGATTTTTTTCGCATGTTTTTTGCCTCGGAATGCTGTAATTTGGAGTTTCAGATTTTTGAAGTCTTTAAATGATGACCTGGAGAGACATTTTTCAACAAAACTATGCTTGTTTGTTGTTAACATGTAGATATTTGTATTTGCAATGATAATTCAGCATTATAATATGCAAAAGTATAGTTGTATAGGTGTGACACCACCAAATCTTTCCCCTTACCCTCTAAAATTGAACTTTCTAAGAAAATGTCAGAGAGTACTGTAGGCAAAGTATGCTGTCCAGTCATAGGAACTTAACTTTTAATCACAAAGCTAGTACCAGACTTGCAATTATGAGTAATTGGGATGTTTATATATGCATGTAGTGCCACCAAATTAAGGTGTGATGCCACAAATACACCAAATTGCCTTGTAAATCTGAATTTGGCATGAAAATCAGCATATTTTGCACTTATATAGCACTTTTGGGAACTAAACATCTTGATTTCTTCAGGTTTACTGACTTTTTTAAGCATTTTACCCATTAGACTAAGTACAGATATGCCCAGTGTCATTTTATATAACAGTTAAGATAGGTAAAACTGTGAACATTTTTACAGATTTTTCATCGCTATCGACTGCACTGTACATTTTTGAAACGCCCATATCTTGATCAATACTCAACCGATTCGCCAAAATGTATGATTTTTTTATGCGCTATATTCTAGGCTTTGTCAGAACAGAGACTAAGAACATGTAAGTGAATCTTAGTTTGAACTTCATTTTGAAAAATGGCTAACTAGAAAGCTTGGACAATATGCATTGGACTCAATGGGATTTGATTTACTTCCGGTACACCTTTATTGTTCATCACACAATCAAAGAGGGACGCATAGTGGCGAACTGTAAATGAGTCAACCAAGACACATGCAGTGGGTTACAAAATGATAGGGTCATTACCTTTTTTCCATACACATTTTAAAAAGTTTAAAAAAGATTGTAGGAAAGTGATTATAACCATGGATCTTACAAAAACAGAATGAAAGGGGAATTTGGAAATCGCCGAACACGATAAATATAAACATATTACAATCTGAGTTTGATGACGAAGTTTGGAAATCACGTCACCATAGCATTAAGGTTGTGCTAGTCCTTGTCGCAGAAAAACGAAATTGTTTGATCTCATTGTACACGTGAACATCGTTATACTTGCTCCTCCATGTCACAACAAATGGACGTCAATTTCTAATGCCGTCTTATTTAAAAAAAAAATGCATTTTCAATACAAGCTAGTTATTAAATATATTCTACTTAGATTGCACGTAGTTCCCTCGCGGGATTTAATCAGGCATTGTTCGGTAACTCAGCCAAGCTGATAACGTGGTAATTGTAAACCTTCTAGTTCAAATAACACGAATATAAACACCAGTAATGGAACATATTACCTGAAGAGCCATTATAGTGTTTAGTTAATAAACACGAGGTTCGTGTCCCATGGCCAATAAACTACGCAGGTTTCAATAAAATAGACGTATGCAAGCTGCGCGACATACATCGTTTTTGCAGCACACGCGTGAAATTATTTAAAATGTAGGATGTTCGACTATATCTACGACACTGTGAATTTTAAAAATACTAATTTTAGAAAGGTAGATTCTATTTTGATTGATCGCGGAGGTGGATAATTGATAGGATGTCCGTCTCCATAGCAGAACATGACTTCGATTCCCGGACGGGTCACACCAACGACTTCATAACAAGTAGCAGATCCCTTGCAAGACGTTTAGCGTATAAAGGTCAGTGGTTGGACTGGTCGGCCCGGTGACGGGTCGGTATATCTGGACGTTTGTCTACGTTGTGCTACTCCAGTGTGGTAGACTCTAATGTAGAAATTGAGCTCACCTAGACAAGTAGACACCGTCGAGGTATGACATAGATTGTTAAAGTGATGCCATAGCAGAACGAAATATCTGGGAGTTATAAAACCGTATGATGTAGTACGAGGTACGTCCCCAACTAAATGTGGATAGTTAACGATGTCAACTTTAAAGTCGTCTCTCTTATCATAGAGTTTAGTACGTACACTTTGAAATCAAGAGATGAAGATCGAGAAATGCTGCTATATATCCGAACTGTTGAATTTATTGCTTTGGTGGATGCACATTAGTGATCATATAAGCAAAGAACGGCATATCAATATTGAGTATGTCGTTAAGATACCGAGAAGTATTATCAAACACATCAATAATGTCTCTCTGGCTAGCAGGTGACAAACTCAACATAATAACTATTTCATAACATCATAACTAATCTGAAATAAGTGGCGCACGATTAGTACCCATAGGCATACCAACAACCTGGTGGTAAACGGTAAACATGTTATCTAAATGAAAAGATAACGTTCTACAAACATACGTGCAAGTCCATATGTTAGCAAAAAAAGTCACTTCTCTAGCAAATGTCTTCTGTATAAGCTCAATCAATTTATCTTTGATAAGGTTTTGTGGTAGATTGAGTCATAGATGCTTATAGTAGAGGCATGGACATACTTACACCGTAATTTAACAAGGATCTCTCCAGAGTTTGTGATCGACTAAAACAGATTGATTCCTAAATTTCAAACACCTTTTCCCAATATTATATAACATGTTCTTTAACCGCAGAAAGGCACAGTTTTGACATATTAGTAGTGGTACATGAACTAGAATTGGCGATAAAACATGCTTTGTGTGGATTTGGGTGACGTTTTGGAACCCAGTACATAGTGGAGAGCTTGTTCTGCTGAGTATTTACATAACCGTGAAGTTCATAGCTCCCGAAACGGACACATACTGGGAAACTATATCCTTCTCCGGCCATGTTGTGGTTAGATAAGCAGAAGTGCTCGCTAGCTCTGCATTCAACGTATTTGTAAAGTGCAATCATCAGAAAACAATGACATTCAAGAAGATTGATTCTGAATTCCCTTCTTTAGATGACGTAAATTGTCAGATGACCACCATTCAGAGAGAAATTTGATTCACAAACTTGTAGATATATGTCGATAATTTCATAAACTGTTTTCATCCGGGCAATAAGTGCATTTGTATTAGCGCTATCGCATTTACACCACTTAGTACAAACATATTTTAATGAATCCACAACGTCACCGAGACGGACATTAAAATCAATATTCGATGAAAGGCGATACTTTTAGGACCTTTTGCAATAAGCAATAAGCTGTCTAATCCTTTTATCTTCAATAATATCAAGATTGCTGGTAATTATATAACTAACCGGTTCCTAACATAAGAAAAACTATCCTATTGTAACTAAGATTAAATAAGGTTTCTAGCTTGTAACATAATATAATAGGAGTCTCAGTATCCTTGCAATATCTCGGAATTTTATCAGCCACCTGCTTGTCACTAAAAGTAGATATAAATAGCGCGAGAACCATCTCAACTCTCGAGATAACTTACGATAGTTGGCAGGGTATTTTAATTGCAGAAGGATAGCTTTTTAACGAATCGTTGCTTTGACTCGAAGGTGTTCACTTGCACTGTAAGAGGTAGCTAAAGTCTAATAGTGTATTTAAGGCCTACCTGTATATTCCTTCTGGTACAAGGGGAAACATTTACAAGCGAGCTCGCAGGTCTAGTGCGTGCAACGCGGTGTATAGCTAGGTGTTAGTGAGAAACGTACTGTGCTATGCGAGCCGCAAACAGAAATATAAAAAGATCGGACAGGGAAAGTAGCATTCAAGGAGGACAGTCAACCACAAAACACAGAAACAAACACGCAAACAGACAAACAAGAAGGCAAAAGCAATACTAAATGCAAACGACATCACAAACACAAAAGGGTTGACAATAGGGCTACCGCCTTGGAACGGTCAGTGGCAAAGTAGGCCACTGGGGGTTTAACCGGTTCTAGGGTGCACCAAACCTCACACTTACCCTAGTGTCATCCCATTAAAACAGGACAGTGTAAATAAAGAAATCCCCGCCATGATCTAATCTCTAACCAACAAGGCAGCATCAATAGGCAATATAAGTAAAACACAAATATGCTCGTGTAAATATAATACAAAAAAACAATAGCCTAGAAAGCCACAATGAAGGTACTCAATGACTTCGCAGAAGCCAGAGAAGTAAGAGAATAAACCATTAAGGGCACGACAAGAAAGATCATGGACAAACATCAAACGCCACCGTCCCAATGGGCTTTAGGTAGGCGTCATCACAGGGTCCACAGCCTGTCCGGTCATCGTACAATTAAAGAGGAAAGCATAGTGGCGAACTGTAAAAGGGTCCACCACCAAGCATGCAGTACGTTGCAAAATGATAGGGTCATAACCTCTTTTGATAAACTTTTTAACAAGTTTAACAAAGATAGTATGAAAGTGATCATGACCAAGAATCTTACGAAGTTTATAAATCACATCACCATAGAAGTCAGGTTGTGATAGTCCTTGTCGCAGAAGAGTCCTTAAATTACTTTTGTATTTGGAAAGAAGATCAGGGTTACGATAATAAAATTTTGCAAAGGTTTTCGCAAGTCAAATGTTCACGAAAACGAACTTTCATGGACGACTAGTTTGGCCTACATTTAGGGTGAGTTCAGGTTAAAACATAAACGATATCAGTAGATGATCAAGAAATATCTGAAGGTATATTGATACAGAACTCTCTCCCATGTGTTGTGTATTACGTATTGGTTATTAAACAGCCACATAGTACCACGTGCATGCTTCTGTATGATTAGTTACTACATATTGTTACTCCAGCCATTATAATGTCCAACATGTGTAATATCCTACAACTGATAACATTAAATTAGCCATCAAATCTGGAGGATGTTTGTTCGTTTCTCAGAACCGAAATACAATATTGTACAGCTTTTCGAGCTGCACTTAAGAATAGAGGGATAGAAAGTACGTCAGAAGTTATATTGACCTGAAACCTCCTAGGAAATGGTTTTCAAAAAATCATACATAGTTTATATTACACCTTATCATCCCTTTTTTTTAAATAGTTTTATCTTTATATATTTACATTAATTTTTAATTAATACTTCATTTCTTCATTTTTCTTCACTTTTTGCGCACAATATGACCTATTTATGTGTCGACGTGCCGTAAAACACCATTCATTCATTCAAAAAAATTAGCAAGCAGCCATATAATCAGGTAGACCGGGCGACGGCGCTCTTGTTTTAGGATATTTTACCATTGGGACAGATGCTCGTGTTTTAACATTGAACTCATTTGCATATCTAATGAAAATAAGGTTTGTTTTTTAAAATGTTTAAGACATATTTTGTGGACAGCTACGCATATTTCATCAAATTTTAAGAAGTATGGGCCATATTTGGGCCTTATCATATCTAGTCCTTAATATAAGCCAAAGAACCAGTAAATGAAATGCCTTGTTCCTTGTGTAACACATTGGAAGACGAATCTTATATTTTATTTTAGAATGTACACTGTAAGTTGATTTATAAATCGCTATTTCTGGTTCAAGCCAAATACTCCAAAGTTCATTCAGATAATTACATGTGAAACAACTATAAGAAAACTGTCTACATACGCATATGAAAGGTTTAGACTGAGAAACTATATAACTATAATAACTGATTATAGTATGACTAATCAATCTGTAGCTCTTAAAATATGAATGTGCAATCAAACCTGCGGTCAAGTATGATGGACAGACACCTGACTTAAGCAGACGTATATTTAATAGCTCTGTTAGTATCTTAAAGTTAATTTAGGTTACATATATGTAATGGTCACATGCGTTAAGAGGCCAGATTTGAACCTTCCCATGGGTGATAATTTTAGACAGATTTGAGTGTAGTAAAAACAAATAATAATTAGATGATGCACCAACATATTAATACATATATAAATATACAGGTGTATACTCTCACAATAAAAAATCTTTGACTCAAACAAGTGTTAGTAAGTGATATCTCTAATGATGGAGAAATGTATTTGATTACAATTGTTTTTAAATGTGACGAAATTGACTTCATATGTATATCTGTATATCGAAGTAGCCTTGTACTCATGGACCTAACGGTCTTTTGTATTTTGAATACATTATGTAATAAAATCATCCCTAAGACCTTCTTTTTTTTTCCGCCATGATAAAAGCGAGTAAACTAACTATGATTTTCTTTTCATGCCTTTGTTGTACAGTGATGATTTGGTTTGTGATGACAGACGCCAAATTAAATGACAATGGTTTCCCGTGTTGATTGCCATAATCCAAATCAAGTTATGAGAAAGGTATGATATGCCAGAAAAAAACATGTCCGTCAAAACACATTTCCTGTTAATTTGTTTAATGTATTTCTGTCTGGACATTTTACGAAGAGAAATCACAATAACTAATGCTCCGTAATATATCAGTTTATTTATTATGCATCCTCTAGGTATGAAACCACTAATTATTTTCCCACTGAAATCAATGTTAAAACGTCACATAAGTAAGTAAAGTAAGTAAATATGTTATGTATAGTGGCATGTGTATAGCCAGTCGTGAACGATCCCGTCATTCTTCGGGATCACGCGTCGTGTGTATCACGCCGCTTCGGTATGTTCAAAATGTTAACATTTTGATCGCCGGAAGGCAACCCCACAGAAAATAGTGCACTGTTGCTATGTAAACAATATGGCCGCTGGCCACACGTGTTGGTGTATAGTTTGCGTTGAGTGTTTGTTTTTTACAATGCAGGTGAAGGTTTTATCACTGCTTTCATGTAAATAAACTATTGATGGAGCAACTGACTGAATACCATTGCAATATTTGGATGATAAATTTGATTTTGAATGCAAATTTGTTTTGGCGGGAATCCAAGGCGCGATGACGTTACCAATATGGAAACCTGCGTATTACATTCGAGTAATGCTGTGAAGCAGTATACGAGATGTTGCGAATGGTGTATAGCAATATAAATAATACATTTTGCAAGAACAGTTACAAAAACACACGGCCCCATGGGCCTATTAGTCACTTTTTAAAACATTCAAGCAGTAATTATCGAATTTAAACATAATAATGTTTGTATACATCAGTGTCAATCTCAAATAACGATCCTGGCATTGCCGATAAGGTACAATGATTGTATGAAATGTTTGATTAACCATATACGGTAGTTAAACATGGTATCCATGGAAAATAGTTAATGGGACACATATAAACAATGTCGGCGATGTAAATATATGCCGTAACAATACATTGTGCAAGTTTCCTTATATAATCTTTCGTAAGTGTCATTCACGTTTATTTTCTGGGGAAAGTTGAATAGTCATTTTCGTGAATTCTGAAATATTAATGATTTGCTACAACTTCAACTCAAGTACAGATAATGCAGAAGTGTAGTTGTGAAAAAAACGGTCTCCACTTAAAAAATCACCAGAAAAGGTGGGGTCACACGATATATAATACAGTTCTTGTTTGTTAACTAAACAGGTCAAGGGTACAGTTGTTTTTATTGATAGTTGCTCACAAAGGGTATCATAGATTTGAAATCGGAAAATGTTTATCAATATATAAAATCAAATAAAAATATTCATTCAGTTCATTACAGTAATCACATCATGAGGTATAGACAATAAGAGTAAAACCAATCAATACACTTCTTATACATACAACAAATTTAAATTGATTCTCTTCAATATGAATCCGTGTTTATTTTTTCAAATCAAAAAAGGTATTTCTTTAAACATATGGAGGATGTGTGTTGTTGGTGTGAATAACAGACGTTATTTCATCGAGAAGATAGCAAATATAGATATAAAAATCAGGAAAAGTAGCATTCAAGGACGACGGTCAACCACAAGCACACAAAGAAACAAAGAACAACTTTAAAGATGAATAAAAGGCCAAATAAGACATCACAAACACAAAAGGGTTGACAATAGGGCTACCGCCTTGGAACGTTCAGTGGCAAAAACAGGCCGATGGGGATTTAAACCAGATTCTAGAGAGTACCAAACCTCACACTTACCCTACTGTCATCCCAATAAAACGGGACAGTGTAAATAAAGAAATTCCCGCCATGAACTATTCTCTAACCAACAAGGCAGCAGTTATAGGCAATATAAGTAAAACACAAAGATGCTCGTGTATATATAAATACAAAAAAAACACAATAGCATAGAAAGCCACAAAGAAGGTACTCAATGACTTGGCGGAAGCCAGAGCAACAAGGGAATACACCATTGAGGGCACGACAAAAGAATAAACCGTTGAGGGAACGACAAGGGAATAAACCATTTAGGGCACTACAAGAAGCCAGAGCAACAAGAAAACAAACCATTGAGAGCACGACAACACCTTCATGTTTCCTTAATGCCTTGCTTTTCTTCCTTAATTCATTGCTTATTTTCCTTAATGCATTGCTTATCTTCCTTAATTCATTTCTCATCTTTCATCACCATTCGGCAAAATTCTACCTTCTCGGCCTTCAAATTTGCTTCGGGAGTAGTTAGTGCATACATGTACCTCACTGCCGTCTTGCGACGATGTTAGACCGACGTTCACTCAAGCAGGAACACTGTAGATACAAATCCGCCGACTCTTCATCGGGCGCATCTAAAGTATATAGTGACCAGTAGCCTAGTAGTGGCTGAAGTATCATGGAGTACTATGAAAAGCGAGAGTCGTCGTAGAAACAGAATATACAAGGATGTTTCAGCAGAACGTATTTTACAATAGACAGTCATCCTGTAGTAGTGGCAATAACGGAGCTTGCGGAAGACGGAGTGAGGGGAAGCGAAAGAAAGGAGCAGAGAAAAGGGTTGAGAAGGTGGACCAAAAAAGAAGAAGAAAATATGAGTTTGATCACATCGAGATGAAATATATAGAGAATTATTAACAGCATGAATGTGATACTGAACTTGTATAAAGTGAGGAAAAAGGTGATGATTTGGTTTTTAAAAAAAAGGGTTTGAAGAAGTTTTTATTTTTAATCAAATAAACACTCTTTTCCGATTAACATCAATTAAGTATCTCATTTGTGCTGTTAATTATTCTGTTTATCATGTTTATTATATACCTAAAAACTACAAAGAAATTCAAGCAACAACTATTGTGTATGGATGTATTCTATTCTACATACCATTACGTGGTCCAAGTATTTACTTTCATACCCCCATCCAACCCCTTCTCCAAGAAGCGAAAACGCGGTAGATTGGGATACGAAATACAACCTTAATTTCGGCTTTAAAAGCTTGCATACTGTAAAATTAAAACATTTAATAGGTAATTTTAAACAGGTTGTAAGCATTGTTTCAGTAAAAAATGTTTTAAAGCATGTTTTATTGACGAAAAATCTGTTTTAAAATTCTGCTAATATAAGCTTTCCCATTGCTTAATGGAAATAAGATGGGACCACGTAATGCTGACGTATTTCATTTTCGTATTTTATTTTGTTAATATTATTCGTGTAGTAAAAAATTAAGGACTATTGGTCGGCCATCTTTAAAAGAAAATCCAAAATCGATGGGAAACGGTCAAGTGAAATGTTCAACCAAATACATATTTTAGGCACGGCATAATATCAGAATAATACTTATATGGAAGAAATTGTGCCTTTTATATTCGAAAAGTTTGGCACAATTTTACTCAATTTGTTTTTATGTGAAATAAACTGGTCTATAGTATAGTCCATTTATCCAGCGAGAGCAGACGAGACATTTCTTATAATATGTCATTTTATCACATGGCAGATAAAGAAAACCTTTGCTGTGTTTTACAATGGTGTACTTCAAAATTTGGATGATGTGATAAAATGGCTTGTTTTATTTAGAAATGATGTCTCGTCTGCTCTCGCTGGATAAATTGATTAGTCTATGGACCAATTGTATATTCAATTTCTATGTCAAAATTGTGTATACAGTATTTTTCAGAGAAAATGACAATATAATTCCAAAATGTGCGTTATTTAAACAATGTTTAATAACAATTCACTAGAAGCCCGATGACCTATGTATATGTTTACTTGTTTCGAAATAAATGTCATAGGACCTTGTCACTGGCAAGTTTTAAAAAAGGTTGAGCATTAGATCATATTTTTTATCTTGAATTATCAATTCAGTCAAAACTAAATTCTTTAAAAAAATGGGGTACGGTCCATATATTTTTTGTTTTTTAAAGCAAAACGACGAATGACGATTACAATTGTTTGTGTATATTTTGAAAGATATGTATATATGTAACCGAATGTTAATCTTTGTTGTAATGTTATAAAAAAAAAAAGCCAATGGACGTTCTACTGGCTCAAGATAAAGTTTATGTATAAGGGGCCATAACTCTTCAAAAACCAATCAAAAGGAACATGGCGATGACATACGCAACTAGGCTTGGTACTGATCATCCCTGCCAAGTTTCGTTGAAATCCAGCCAGAGGTTCAGGAGAACTAGTCTGGACAAAGTTAGTGTATTAAATCCTTTAGGGGGTCATAACTCTGCCAAGTTCCATTCAACCAGAACACGGCAACGACAGGTGCAACTAGGCTTGGTACTGATCATCCCCGCCAAGAATCGCTGAAATCCGGCAAGGAGTTCAGAAGAGACTAATGTGGACAAAGTCTGTGTATTAAAACATTTAATGCGCCATAACTCTGCCAAAAAGCATTTATCCGGAATATGGCGACGATATGCACAACTAGGCTTTTATTGTTAGAGAATTCCTTTTGATTGGATGTAGTTTTGTTTACACTGTCTTGTCTATTTGGGCGTTGAAGACAGGATAATAGCGAGGATTGTGCGCATATAAAATCGATTCAAGCTAACCAGTGGGCCTTATTGCCAACTGACCGTTCCAAGTCGGTAACCCTGTCTTCACCACCCTTTCTGTTGTTTTTTGTCTCTTTCATTGTATTTTCAAGTCCTTGTTTACAGTTCAGCGTGGACCTACGATGCCATTGCTCTCGGACGCTTTGGTTTCTATAGGACCCTATATCTCATTTTTGATACCGTTTATCATTGTCAAGTTTCGTTGAAATCAAGTCAGGGGTTCAGAAGAACTTGCCCGGAAAATATGTGTGTATCAAAACCTTTTAAAGGGCCATAGCTCCGTCAAAAATCTGTAAACCGGAACGCAAGATGATATGTAAAACTAGGCTTGGTGCTGATCATTCCTGCAAAGTTTCATTGAAATCTGGCGAGGGGTTCAGGAGAACTAGTCCGTGCAAAGTTTGTGTATTAAAACCTTTAAAGGGCCATAACTCCGCCAAAATCATTCAACCGGAACACGGTGACGATATATACAACTAGGCTTGGTACTGATCATCCCTGCAAAGTTTCACTGAAATCCGGCCAATGAAGGCCCTTTCGTTTTAATGAGGCCAAAATATAGCATATTTCAGAAAATCAAGGGTCACTCCGATGTAAATGGTCAAATCTGTCTGGTTTTCGAACTTGTCCGAGCTTTCATTGATATTTTGCCAAAATCAACAGGTCTGGATGTGTCATGTATTGAGAGTAAATTACAAACATACTTAACTAACATCAATAAATGGTGCACTATAAAGAACATGGTTATAAATCCTACAAAAACAACATGTATGCTATTAGGTTCAAAACATAAAACAAACCATTCTTGAAAACTCACGCTTTCGATAGATAATTGCCTGATACAATCAGTGTCTTCTCAAAAACTTCTCGGAATTACAACAGATTAACATCTAAAGTGCGATGTTCAAATAAGCGAAGTCTGTAATCATGTATCGAGTAAATACACGCTTTTAACACGAATATCTAAATATTTTACACTTGATATGAAAAAGCTATTCTATAATGCATTTTTAGTGCCAATATTTGATCATGGTTCTATCCTCTGGAGTAATTGTACTAAATCAAAATTTTACAATGGTTGTTACTTTACAAAAAAGCATTGCACGTTGGATTTTGATGAAACCTTTACATACACCTTCTGCAAAATCTGTTCAATGAGTTAAATTGGATGTCATTTGAAACAAGATGTAAATTTTAAGTAGGTGTTTTAGTTTATAATGCAATTCATAATCATACACCAATATACATAAGTAAATTAATAACATTTTCTGAAAATAACAGATATAATTGCATTAAACATGACATTAAACATCCTAGACCTAAATCCGAGTATTTTTTTTTAAACAATATTTAACATGTAGTACCATGCGGACTTGTAATTCAATCCCAGAAAATATCCGGACTTCTGTTTCTATTTCTGCTTTCAAATACAATTATAAACTATTCTATTTCAAGATAACAGGTGTTCTGCTCAAATTAAGTTGTATTAATAGTGAATATTTGTTTTTTATGCAAGCTTGTAAAATAATATTAATGTTATGTACATGTATTGACCTGATATTGTTTATTAGTTTTACTAATAATTGCTGTTGTTATTAGAAGGCCTCATGGAAGATAAGTGTTGTGCAATTGTTTGTGTAATCTTAATGAGTTTTATTATTATTACTATATTAACAATCTAGTAACATTTAGTAAAGCTCGGATGAAATATCAAGGCCCTATCGTCTTAACGAGGCAAAATATAGCATTTTTAACTAAATCAAGGGCCATATATAACTCCGACGTAAATGGTCCCGTCCCATCTGATTGGTTTTCGAACTTATCCGAGGATTCATTAATATTAACAATCTGATAAAGATTGGTACAGATCGGATGAAAAATGAAGGCCCTATCGTCTTAAAGTGGCAACATATAGCATTTTTAACTAATTCAAGGGCCATAACTTCGATGTAAAAGATTCAATCTGGCTGGTTATCAAATTTTTCCGAGCTTTCATTGATATTAAATTTCTGGTAAAGTTTCGTAAAGATCGAAAGACAAATGAAGGCCCTATCGTGTTAACGAGACAAATATAGCATAAACTAAATTTAGGGCCATAACTCTGCTGTTACTGGTCCGGTCTGGCTGATTTTCAAACTCGTCCGGGCTTTCATTGATATAAACAACAAAAATAATAATCTCAGCACAGCGTCCTTGCACAACAACCTCCTTGTGTGATTTATAAAACAATAAAAACATGGTAAAGCGTTTGTTCAAATGCTGGCTATCTGCTCTTATTTGGGTCATTATGTCACAAAATGTCAACACATTTTGGTTTACACATATTATTCAATTTCATCGGAACAAGAAAAAGTGTCATGCGTCATCAAAATTGCTTAATCGTTATGGTAGGATCCTTTTAAATTCACATTTTGGGCATTGCTCATGTTCATCTTGCTTCTGTTTGCGATTCTCAGAGGGAGAAAACTTGAATGTGCCACTATGAATCACCGTAAAACCATGACAAATTGATGTCAGCTCTGACTTTGAACTTGTAGCTTGTTGACTGAAACATCCGTTTGTTGATTGCTAATGATTTCATACATACTAAAATTTATGATAAGAGAGATGACCTCAACTTTAACATCGCTAACTATCCACACCTGGATGGAAATGTACGTCGTGCTACATCATACGGGGCTTATATCTCCAAGCTCATTCGTTTTGCTAGAGCTTGTAAAGAGGTTATACACTTCAATGATCGAAATCGAGTTATTACAAGGAAACCTTTTTTCAGCAGGGTTTTCGTTATCACAAACTACGTAGATCTTTCTCAAAATTCTACCACCGCAACGAAACCTTAAAACATTTCTGCGACTAGGAATATCACAACCCTTATTTTATGGAGATATGGTCTATAAACTTCGGAAGTTAAAGGGGTCTAGTGGGTTTCCTGACCCCTTTACAAAATAATCAGGAAGTTCGTCAGGAAAAAAAGGGTACGACCCTTTAGTATTATAACGCACTGCATGTTTAGTGATTGACCCCTCTACAGTCAGTCACTTAACTTCACTTTTCTCTTGTGCGATGACTGGACAACGTCTTGGGACTCGATGATTGCACCTACCTACTGAAACCCCAACCAAGGGAGGTAGTGCATGATCTTTCGTCCCTTGGGTTTTCTGGTCGTACCCTAGATTGCTTTTCTCTTTGGCTACAACTGCTGTGGTTGTTAAGTACAATTCTGGATACATCATGAGCATCCTTGCTCATCATTGATTGTGGTCTTTTGTCTCGGTACGTCTTGTAGGCTTGCACCAGGCAGCGCTCAAGAATTTCGTTAGTTTTCCAAATGTATGTACATCTGTGTAGTTTGTTCCTATTCGTGTTTTAAACTTGTGCTGTTCCCTACCGCCACGCGTTCCCATCACAAGGGAAAATGTAACATGCAGCAGGTTAATTTTTCAGTTCCTAACTTCCCGCATTCAAACGAATTGTCAGTGTCTTCATCAGTCAATTCATCCGCATTATTTGGCTTTTTCCTATACCCTTCCGACTTTATAAAAGTCAGTTTTGCTTTCATTATATTGTTTGTATGGGGGGAAAGAGGATTTGTGATGAATGTGGATATCTGGTTTTGATTTCGAAGGTATCGTTCAAGGCCTGACAGAACTCCTTTGTTGCTGGAAGGCTCATATTGACTTTGGTTCCGGGACAAGAATCTGTTCAATTTGACTCTCAACTCCTTATCCATATCGAACTTTTTTAAACAACGTCATATCTGCTAGTGGCTTTCTCTGGGTATTTCCATTGTCCTGTTTATAATTAAATCTAAACGGGATTTTTGACCAATTTCATTTTGTTGTTTGTTAAGGCATTTTTACACTTTGTTGAACAGTTTGATAACTTTTTGGAAGTTCGTCAAACTCGGACATCACTCGCTTTTGATTCAATTCAGCCCGGATTCACTCGTGTAAAAAGTCTGCCATTTCCACCTGTTGCAGACGTCCAACCACAACAACAACAATTTCTTTAAGTAAGAAAAGGTTTTTCGCAAATGATAAAGATAAAGATAAAAAAGACTGGATTTTATAAATATCATTCTTGCCAAAACAGCACTTACTCATCTTGTTGATATCTGGTTGAAACAAATTGATTCTGGAAACTTTGTTGGCAGTGTTTTCCTTAACATGAGAAATGCTTTACATATGGTTGATCATGAGATACTATTATACAAACTGCAATTGTATCGTTTTTGGCCTTTAACAATACATGTACGTCGATTTCAGTCATATCTCTTTAACAGAACACATGTAGTCAGAGTTGGACAGTATCAGTCTGATCCCTCAGGGATCCATATTAGGACCACTTTTGTTCTTGATTCATGTAAATAACGTTTAACTTCCAAAGAAGCTTCAACTGACATGTTTGCTGATGACTCCATACTGCATAAATATAACAGGTCCAGATGTGTCATCCATTGAGAGTACATTACAAACGGACTTAAATAACATAAATAAATGGTGCACTATAAATAACACGCTTATAAATCCTACAAAAACAAAATGCAAGGTTGTGTATACTTAAAATCGATTTAAGCTAACCGGTGGGCCATAACCGGTGGGCCATATTGCCCACTGACCGTTCCAAGTCGGTACCACTGTCTACACCACTATTTCTGTTATATATTGTATTTTCATTGAATCGTTAATTTGCTCTTTGTTTGTGATACAGCGCGGATCTACGGTGCCGTTGCGTTTGAGTGCTGTGATTTTTCTCATTTTTAATTGTTAGACATTTCTCATTTATGGATACTAAATTTGTGTTTCTATTGACACATTTTAGAAGTGTTATGTTACGTGTTTGTGAATGAAATAAACATTCGTCCAAATACCTTGCATAAACGATTACAATACTTTGACACATATCTAAAATTTCTATCTTCTTACATGACGTGGCCGAAATCTTTAAAGCTACATACGCTATACTTAAACTGATACTAGCTAATGAATATGAACGAGACACGGGTGAAGAAGTTTCAGTACGACAAACTTATAGAAAATCGGTGTATAAGCCAGACAATATACTGCTTAGATTAATGAGGTGAGTACAATATTGAAATTAGACATATCAGAGGAAAAGATCATTTGATTGTTGACGCATTGTCTCGTGTGTAAAATTAGTTTGTATATTTAAACATAAATTGTTGTAATACAACACATGTTTAAAAAGGAACTTAGGTATTTTCACTTACCACTGAAAATACCAGTTCCGTTGATGGATTATTTATTGTAAATGCTTTGGCTAAAGCATGAGCCCCAAACACCAGACTTATTGATCAATAAAACCACTAACACCATGGTGACGTATGTCTACTAACATGTTATCACTTGCTGTCTCATCTATTCTGACAATGTCTTGAAGCGTAACTGCGCGTGTGTTTACTATTACTGCGGCAATGTCAGTTTTATAAATCGATATATTTCAAGAACTTAACTGAAATTATAAACGCACTGGAATAACTTGTATCAATTGTATCATTCGCTTATCAGACGTGTAATATCGTGTATTGGAGAACACCATTTCCTAACTTTTCACATGAAAGATGGACGCTTACTTCAAAGACTGGATATGTTTTTGGCTTGTTTATTCACAATTCACAGGTAACTACTTTCTAAAATACGTATTATAATTGCACGTTGACTCTGACAATATATCTGCATTTTACAATCTCTTACATAAATAACAGGTAAATGGTAGATTAATTTTTAATCGAGTCAGTCATGAAAACATAAACAGTCTTAAATATCAATAAAAAATATATCTGATTTTCACTCCAAACTATACACTAATTTTTGTACTAGCATGCATACAAAATGTTTTTTGGGGGGTGGGGGGGGGGGGTGGGGGGAGGTGGGGGGGGGGGGATTTTTGTTGTTTTTTTGTATGAGTTTCTTTCAGTTATCTTATGATAACCCATTTATTAAGATATATTGATACATATTATCTGATACATATAATATAAACAGAAAATTCATATTAATATGTCAAGGTTAATAATTTATAGAATTAGTTTTGGTATGTTTATATATATATTATACATATGTACCAAATTAAAATGAAAAATATATAATAATATATAATATGCATTTACATATGAAAAACAGAAGATTCACTAAGTTTTCTGAAATAGAATATGTTCTCTTAGATGGGCAATTTTTTATTCATTTAGACCATTTTAGAAATGTTCAACTGTCAGCATCTTGGTCTTTCAGTCAAGTGTTTAATGTTGTTTTTTGTTCGTTTTATGGCATCTTAGTCTGTTTTGTAAAGCAATGATTGGCAATGGTTTATTTAAGTGCTTTGATGAATATACGTAGTATTTAATTTCTAGCATAATTTGTAAATCGGCTTGAAAATAGGCATTTCCGGTGTTAAAAATAAATAGCTCTTCTGTAAATAGTAGTGTAATGTTATGTACAGATAACCATATTTTAACGTGATTTAGAAAAATCTGAATTGCTTGACATGTCCATTACATATGGATTAAAGTTTCTTCTTGTTGGCAGTATGTACGTAGAGGATTGTCTTTAATTTTAATTGTATCCAAATATTTTTTAGTCGAAAGAATCCTATGATTATTTTTTATTTGGAACCATTGTAAGGATGTACTGTGAAACCATTGTAAGGATGTACTGTAGTTATTTTTATTTGGAACCATTGTAAGGATGTACTGTAGTTATTTTTAAATGGTGCATTGTAAATATCTTCCCAAGTTTCACTATCACTATTGTATACTTGTTCCCATTTTGCCTTTGAAGAAGGTGTCTCATCATTTTGATTAAAAATAGTATACATGATATGGCACTACAGAATTCTGACCTTTTGTTTGAATTAGAGTAATATTATATTTCATTAAATATGTTTTTATTGCATTTCGCACACCATTGTATCGAATAAAATTTGTTTTGATTCCACATCTTTGTTCATATTCCAACTGAGAGAGAAATTTGCCATCGTCTTTAAATAGATCATTAATATGAATAATTCCTTTATTATACCATGCTTTATAAAATAATGGTTTTCCTCCAATTAAAATCTCGTCATTAGAAATATAGTGATTTTCAAACAGTCCTCTTCAACTGAAGGTGTGTTCAGTTTTGGAAATGTATAAAATGATTCTAGTACATCTGCCCAAAAAGGATATGTTATTTGTTTTATTATTGAACTTAGATGATTGTTTCCTAAGTTTATTATGTCTTTTATATTCATTTGTTCTATTATATTTTTCCAAATTTCACTTTTTAAGATCATTCTTCTTATCCATGTAACTTTAAGGGCCATATTAAATGCCTTAAGATTTATCAGTTGTAACCCCCCTTCAAAGTAATGTTTGACAAGTACTGTATGTTTTATTTTTAAAGGTCCTTCCCACAAAACGTTATAAAATAATGATTTTATTTCTTTAGTGATGATTACATTTGGATTTTATAATGCGATAAATAAATGGGTTAATATAGGAAGTAACAATGATTTAATAACTGTTATTTTCCCAAGCGGTGTTAAGGCTCCATTTTCCCAAATTTTGATCTTTAATACTTTTTAATATTAAATGTAATTCCTAATAACTCAAAATCAGTTTTACCCCATGTCAGTTTCCATCTTGTTTTTATTGTTTCGCTACTGTATGTTTTTAAAAACCAATCCATATAACTTGCTTTTTATCAAAATTTACTTTAAGACCAGAGTATTTAGCATAATTTGATAATTCCTAAAGGGTTTCATTTAGAGATTGTTGAGATCCATCAAGTAAAGTCGAAGTATCATCAGCATACTGGGATAATTTATATTCGATGTTGCCGATGATAATACCCCTAATGTTATTATTATTTGATATTGATAGCTAGAATTTCAGCGCAAAGTATAAAAATATAAGTCAATAACAAATCCTCTTGACGGCAGTCGCGTCCTATAGTAAAAAAGGAAGATAAGTTACTTCCCTGATTAATAGCTAGTTTTGCATTTTTATAGAACAGTTTTACCCGTGATATTATTGAACTTCCAAATCCAAAGTAAGTGAAAAGTTTATAAATAAAGTTCCAAGAAATAGAGTGAAAAGCTTTTTCAAAATCAATTAATAAGAGTAAGCCAGATATACAGGTATTGTTTTCTTCTGCATAGTGCATTATATCATATATAAGTCTTGTATTTTCCCCAAGGTATCTGCCTGCAATGAACCCTGTTTGGCCTTTATTTATTAGTTCTTGTAATGTAGTTTTGATTATATTAGCTATAGCACTTGAAGCAATTCTATAAACACAATTCAACAATGAGATGGGTCTATAGTTTTTTTTAAATATAACGAGTCTTTTTTTCCTTTAGGAATGCACGTTATCATTCCTTTTATTTGTGTAACTGATAATTCATTCTTTTCAAATCCAAAATTTATTGATCTTACAACGAAATGCCCTAATTTCTTCCATAAAACTTTATAAAAATCCGATCCAAATCCTGAAGTAGCGAGACTGCGATTATTTTGCATTGACTTAAGGACATCTGAAGCTTCACAAGTAGTTTATCCTTCAAGTGCATTTGACTCATCTTTGTTAAGTTTTGGAATATCATAGTCCTTTAGTTCATTTTCAAGATTAATGTCATTAAATTCTGAATCTTTACAAGAATATTAATTTTGATAGAAACGTTTTTCTTCATCTAATATTTCAAATTGATCTGTTATAAAACTGCCTACACTTTTTTCTAATTTCGGTATTATTTTACTTGTATAGCTATGTGACTATAATTTACAGAAATAATTGGTAGGTTTTTCATAATTTTCTATAATTTGTGCTCTAGATCTTATCATATTATGCATCTTAACTTTACGAATGTCGGTTAGTGAGTTTTTTAAATCATCAAGCTCTTGTATATTGTCTTTAGTGACATTAGGTTTAATCTGTTCTATGTTTTTAATGATTTCAAACTTTCCCTTTTACGAGTATGATATGGACTTTTCTCTAAGAAAGAGCTGATTATCAATCACAAACTGTAAATCTTTATCTGAAATATTATCTATAGTCTCAAGATTGCAGACTGGAAGTGCATACTGCAATTTTACCTCCTGGATTTTATTGTTAATGGTATTTAAATAATCTATATCTGCAAGTAGGGAATTATTGTGTTTCCATAACGGTTTTCCTTTTTTCAAAAATTAAAATGATAATTGAGTGGTCTGACCTATACCTGGTTTAGCAAATGTTACTATAACGTATATTGAGTGGTTCGGATATTATAAATGCACATCGGTTAAAAAACCAACAACAATAAACAGACACATTTAAATGACAAAAGCGATGTTAAGTGTTTTCCAAATTTCTTCGATACATTCTAGATGCTATACAAGTATCACATCCATTCCTTTTTGCCTACAGGTGTTGAAATATGACACACGGCGTCGAAAGTGGAGATTTTTTGGTTAAAGAAAAGAGATATCATTACTTTTGATTATCTGCAACCTTAAATAAATACTGAAAAGGGAGTCCCTTCTTCCTAAAGCATTACGTGGTCCGAGTATTAACTTTGATACCCCATATAAACCCTTCTCCAAGAAGCGAAACCTGAGTATGAAACATAACTTTAATTAGGCTTAAAACGTTTGCATATTGTAAAACTAAAACACTTAATGGGTATGTTTGAACAGCTGATCACATTTTTTCAGTAAAAACATGTTTTTAAACGTGTTTTATTGTCGAAATATCCGTTATAAAATCCTACTAATAAGCTTGTCCATTTCTTAATGGAATTAAAGCGGGACCACGTAATGGGCAAAGTCTTCCGTGTATTTCAGCGTAATTAGGGGCAATACAATTATAAGAAAATACCAATAAAATCAGCAGTAATCTACAATTTACGGAATGTAAGAAAGATACGCCACAGTAAGCATGAGGTCCTATCAGAGATAAGAGAACATGGCTTTGAATTAAGCAATCCATCAATTATCGTCGGGAAGAATTTAATGCAGCGCACATTCATATCAACCAAGTTCGCTGTGCATTGTGCCGTATTATATAAATATTGCATATTGAGGAAATTATTGCCGACAGAGACGAAGGCGGGGTTGATATTATTTTTCCGAAGGTTGACAATATCCACTGTCACCCTCACTGGGATGCAATATTTATTTTATTATACCGAAAAAAAATATGGTTTCTGGGGAAATGAAACCTGTAAAAAACGGTCCATTTCTGTCCAAAAGTAGGATGTTTTATTTATTTTTTAAACAGTTTTGATTTAAATAACACGTTATGATCAACACGTTATGATCATATCTTTCAAAAAAAAAGAATTGCACATTATATCAACATTTTACAAATATAAATAACATAAAACATACTCTAATAAATTGTTCACCGATTTATTTGCGCATGTGTTGGTCATGTGGATCAAATCAATATATCTTTATAAACTTGCTGTGACGTCGGATTTTATCATTAGAAATAGATTGATTCCGAGATGATGCAATTGGGAGGGTAAAATTTTAAAAGCAAAATGCTGCCCTCCAGTGACGTCACGCCAGGGTGTGACATTACAACAGCGTACGACATCGCGAAATATTAAATAGCAGTCTATGGGAATTTAACATGGGGTATTAACATGAGGTTTTATGATGTAAATTGTACGTTACGTTACGATATTGTACGTTACGTTATTGTACATGTGGAACAGAAAGTGCGACATAAATATAATGTTCGTAAGTTGTTAAACATACTTTATAGTTTATTTCCTCTCTCCGTATAACCTGAAAAAAATATATCTGTGAAACCACTTTTGTAACTAAAAATCGCGTAATCATCAAGAAATTAGCAAGTTATCGTGCAGTGATATTGGGGGAAAATACGCGTAAAAAATAACTTTTAATATTTCATCATTTAGCATATTATAAAATATATGATTGATTCTGAGATGATGCGATTTGGAGAGTAACATTAAAAGAAATGCTGCCCTCCAGTGACGCCACTCCAAGGTGTGATATTAAAATAGCGTACGACAGCGCGAAATTTTCAATAGCAGTCTATTGGAATTTAACATGGGGATTGACATGAGGTATAATAATACAAATTGTACCTTACGGTATTGTACATGTGGAACAGAAAATGCGAGTGGCTGATAAAAAAAACATATATAGAATGTTCGTAAGTTCTTAAACATACTTTATAGTTTATTTCCTCTCTCCGTATAATCCGAAAATATATATATATTTATGTGAAACCACTTTTGTAACTAAAAATCGCGTAATCGTCAATACATTAGTAAGTTATCGTGCAGTGATATTGGGGGAAAATACGCGTAAAAAAAACTTATATTTCATCATTTAGCGTATTATAAAAATACTTATTGTTTAGCCGACACGGTATTACCACTTACGACCGGTATAGCTACCACGTGAGTACATAATACTAACACATACATATATGATAGGTTACACATATGTGATACATAAAGGCATGCATAACACTTAAACGTACATTCGTTATAGTTAATACACTATCAAATGTATACGTAATACTAACACGGGTATGGGTGTGTACGTGATAGATAACACATACGTATATATTTATATATATATATATTACGTACCTACACTATATCAACACGTACGCACGTGGAAGTTAACACGTCAACGTGTACATGTTAGAAACACTGCATAGTTACGTAATTCCTAACCGTAGGTTCTGCAAGCACGAACCCATGTGATAATTACATCCCCAGTAGTAGGTTTTAGTAGAAAAAGCATCACGACTAGTAAAATTATCTAGTAGTAACACCAGTAACTGTAGTGGTAGTAATAGTAGCAGAAGCAGCACTGTAGCGTATGTCAGCAATATAAATAATAATAATATTAGTTCTGGCAGCATTAGAAACTATTTGCAGCAGCAGTAGCAGCAGCAGCACACCAGGTGTATACTTATATCAATATATCAATAAAGTAGTAACAGAGCAGCAGAAGCAGTAGCAGTAGCAGAATATGTATCAGTAGTAGTAGTAGTAGTAGTAGTAGTAGTAGTAGTAATAAATCAAACGAAATGCGGCACTTTTCGAAATTTGATTGTATATGCGGAGGATTCATCCTCTAATTCGTTTTTTAAATATATGAAATATGCTAATCTAATGCCTATTCCAAATAAATAACCTTCTGTGAGACGGCTTACAAAACATGGATATGGATATGGATAGGAAGGCGAGGATTAATCCTTTTTTCTCTTGGTAAATAGTTTTAAGTAATGTTTTAACTCTGCTTTCTTGAAAAAATCCAAAAGTAATGCTAATGTTAAACTGATGCATATTGAAAATAAATGACTTTATGTGATAACTTTTACAAAACATGAATGTGGGGCGAGGATTAATCCTCCTTTCTGTTTGTTTTCCAGAAAATTAATATTTTTGAAATTTGAATTCTTATATTGAGGATTAACCTCAATTTTGTTTGTGGAATTCTTGAAGTATTCTCAAAACAAAGTATTGTCATGCGAGTTCGAAATTAATAACTGCACAATGCATTAATTGCTTTCTGGAAAATGTTTTATAGATGGGGGATTAATCCTCGATTTCTTTGGAAATTCTTGAAGTATGCTCAGCTAATGCATGTTCGAAATGAATCAATAAATAACAACAAAACACTTGACTTTTGGGGCGAGGATTAATCCTTTCTTGAATGATTACTTGAAACAATTCTAATTTAATGTTCCAGTCTGCATTTTCGAAATGATGATGGAATAGGATCAAGGATTAATCCTCCACTTTCGTGTTTCAAAATGTTAAAGTATGCTTTGCTGTGCTTAAGTAATGTTTACGGTATTGATAAAATATAACATATTTTGATTCAATTAAATGTTGTTGTACTTATTTCCTTTCTTTGTGTTTATTGGGTGTTATATTGCGTTGAAAACAGATGATTTTTTCACAAGAAGTTTGTCATGGAGGATTAAACTCCCGTTTTATCAAGAATGTTGGGTTGGGAGACACCTTAGAGATTTTTTGTAATTACCCTTCTTAAAATCGCAAATCTAAACCACCTAAAATGCACACAAATGACCCATAGACGTGTACTTCATTGGTAAATTCCTTTTTAATTTTTTTTTTATTAATAGTTGTTTTGCTTATGTGAGAGATTTATTTGAGAAATAAGTATTCGTGTATGTTACGGTTTTATAAGATAAACTTCGATGAATATTACTTTTAACTTGACATCGGAATGATATAACAAAATATTAGCGATAGTAATTAAATAACCGCAGTTCTTGAACGATAGTGAAAAGTGCTTGCTACCGTTCACGCCCTTAAGCTCCGGATAGAGCATAACTCAATATTTAAAATGTCAATTGTACAGAAATTTGAGCCAACCCGAAGATGGTATGCATATGACGATGGACATGGAACCTTCAATGAGGTATTTCACACCATTCTATGGCCAGCGTCGTATGGTCCCAGTTACAAGACTATTATATAAATTCTTCTTGTTGGGTGATAGAAGTACACTTCATTTGAATTATATTTTCATGTTCAACGGCTCGCAGTATAAACTCCATTAGATTACATTTATGATTTAATTAGCAACGATACCTGTTGAGTCATCGCGTTTTCGATACCAAGCATTTTTATAATCAATAATTAAGACCAAACAATGTAGAAAAGCAAACGGGAAGGGCGAGTTAAAAAAACAAAACAATAAGATTGCCGTGTGTCACTTAAAACCAATTAACTGTTGATCGATCGAGATGCCGTCTCCTGTTTGTCACCAACAGGAAAGTGTGATCTCTATTCCCTATGTCTTTTGGGGGTGGTTGTGGTTGGGGTGTGTGTGGGGTGGGGAGCAAACACACTTCCTAATGCAGTATTATTTACGGAGAACTACTTGATGAAATCACCAAAAACTTGAAATGGTTAAAAATACGCGATTTTTTTACCCTTTTCACCCTTTCGGAAATGGTACCGATACACATTCAGTTGGGATGTGCAGGCTGATCAGGGTTTACACTGTTCCCCACCCAGTACGAATGTTTTCCATAACACTTTATATATAAAATATAATTGGAAGGTTTGAATTCGAAATTTAGCAGACGACTTTTGAAATTTGGCGGCGAAAGGCTTAAATTGAGAATAGGTCATCGTCAAGCTAAATCATTAATGTATGCTTAAATACTTTACAAACACATTAATACCCTGTTTATCTGCGCAGTTCAGCAGTCTGATGACAACTGATGATCTTTAAATAGAAGCTTCCAGCAACAGATTTGTTTTGATATTTTATTACAAAATGTAAGCTGTTTTCAACTGGGAAATTTTTACACCAGATTTGGGGAGGTGGGTGGGGGAAACATACTTTTTGCAACTGGGAATGGGTTCTTTTATCCGTATATATATATTTCACAAAATTTAATATGTGGAGCGGGAATAACATGAAGCTGAACAAGCTGAACCCAAGCCCCCTGTCAAATTACTGAGGTTAGTGTACTACACTTATGAAGGAAACTCCGTGGTGATAGGACTGAACTATTGTTGAAGGCCTCTATAAATCCATACTCACTATCATTTAACTCACACGCTTTCAAATCCTGTGCTAGTTTGTGAATCACCTCAAACACGGTATCCCACAATTAGCTGACTAATTCAATAACACAGCTATATTTTAGCATCAAATTCAATTAGAAAGTTTTAAGTCAAATAAATACCAAAAACACCTGCTTTTGTTTCTTTCATATAAAAACAAATACAAACTTTAATGCCGTTAAAATATTAGCAAATTAGTTTAATCATTAGACAGCATTTAGGTTTTTTAGATCTTCAAAGCTTAAGGAGACCGATTTTGGTCGCCTTAAAATGGCGGTTTCCTTAATGTTTTTTTTAGTACATTTGGTCGACTTAAGTCTGGAAGCAGGTTTATATATATATATATATATCGTCGACAGTAAGTTTAGAGAAATTTAGCCGTTGATGGCGGCATAACAACTTTAACAATCCAATCATTTCGTCATACGTTGAAACGTAAGCTCTGGTTTTTGCTAAATTACAGTTGTGAACAGTGCCTCGAGCCGCCCGGAACAGTTCAAGAAGAACTCAAGATTGGAAGGATATTTACCATTCACGGGGTTCCTGTACAAATCCACAACCAGGAGTGTCATTGACTGTTCCAGGAAGTGTTCGAAAGACAGCCAGTGTGTGTCGTTTTTCTTCGTAGAGAACACGTCATTATGTCAGACACATGACGAGTTTGTTGTCGACATGGTTGTCGACATGGCTGGGCTCCAAGAGATGGCCACAACGGTGTATTACACAATGGCAGGTTAGATCGTGGTTTCTTGATTGAAGGCGAACAGCATACTGACGTCATTTCGATTTTTTCTAATTCATCACTGATATTCGGCAGGTGCCCTCCTGATTTTTCAGGACTTCATCCGCGGTGCGGTTATTCGGTGTGCATATAATCCCAATACATTTAGGGATTCAAGAATCTTTGGGGATCCTTTTAAAAATATGTAGAAATATAAAACACAAATTTGAGGAATGTTTGGTGCTTTTGTCCGGCGTGTCTAGATTGGGTCCTAAAACCTGGGTGTTTGGTCCTAGCTATATATATGCAAATCACCTCCCCGGACTACCTTTTCTACCATAATTCCAAGTGCCAAACACGGGAGATGATACTAGTATCGATCGAGGGCGAGAAACATTGCTCCTGCATACTCATGTTTATTGTATGAGGGTAAACGTTTTGTGTTTAACTTTAATCGTACCTATCGATGATTGCAAATAATAATAGACATATTGAAATGGTGTTTGCCGTATATTTTAAGTGGATTGTGAATTTGGTTTTAACAAACAAATGCTTTTTAAACTAGGCCATTTTTTAAAAAAATGAAATTCTCCTTGATAATCATGTTCATTTGTGTACAGGGGTAAACCTTTTGTTTGCACTTTAACAGTACTTGTCGATGATTGTAAGTTATAGAAGACATACTGAAATAGTGTTTCCTGTAGTTTTTAAGGGGGTTCTTAGTTTGGCTTCAACAAAAAAAAATATGTTTTTTAACTTGGCCATTTCAAACAAAAAAATCTCGAATCGGCAAAGAAAATATAACGCAAATATATATATTTTTTAATAACTGGCAATATCTCGAGTTGATTAAAATTCAAAACAATTTTAGTTACATTGTGATAATTCGTTTGCAAATGTGTGAAATAAAAAATCTCATGTTTAATGTATTCTCTAACCATAACTAACAATTGAGAACTTAACAAACACACAAAAAATTATAAATAAAAATAAAACCGACAAACGTGTAAATGATTGGAACAACGCATTATTGTTTGTTTCTTCGCGGTTTTAAAGTCGGCAATCATTTAAATATTAAAGTTTGTTTATACAGCGACAAAAAGCATAAAATAGCACGGTGATAGCGAAATTGCGAAATCTATCCCGTTTAATTAATCGTTATCCGAAATAAAATAGCATCACTAGGAAGATGATTTGTTTGGATGTCTCATCATATAAATCATTTACATATTTATTTAATAACATTTGTACCATGGCCAAAAAAAAACGCACGGTTATTTGCATAAACTCGTTAAGAAACCAAAACATGTGTTTTATTTCGTTTCTATCTCGAGATATTGAGACATCATTAGAAAGGTTATTTATTTGGCTTTTTGGATATATAATATATATAATAATCCAGTTAAAGATGAATATATAACGTCTGTTTGCGATGTAAACGGGTGTGCCGTACCGCAGGTCTCCACTACCCGTCACGATAGGCCGAGTAAAATCGATAACTGTAGTGTATAATCGATAGCCTTACCTGGACGACAAGTTATTGCCGTACGTAACAGCGTTAGTACGGTGGTGTCATATCCCCGTCATATAGAGCCCTGTCTAAACATACTATTTGAATAATAATGGTTATATATATTTCGGAAATCGTCATAATATACTGCAGTATCATATTACATGATAGAACCGGAGGTAGTTTGCGCGAAGAGCTGCATGAAAAGGCATCGTTACAATTATAATACTATTGGGCATCAAATAAAGGCTTCCGAGCTGTACTCAACAAGTTTTGAACATGAATGAGAGAATGTGTCAGGTGCAACAATAAACACGCTAATTAGAGACATTGAGATGTATGATCTGACTCAATTCCACACAGTCATTATATATATAGGCGGGAATGACCTGTCCAGGACTACAGACTTTGAGTTGATAGAAGAAAAGTATGACCAGCTAATTGCGCTAATAAAAGCCGGAAATGAAGAGTGCAAACTTATTTTAAGTAAAATTGCCCCAAGAGGAGATGTGGATGTCAATCCAATTAACAAGATCATAGAGCGACTTTCTATTCATCATAAAACTGAAATTGTAGACTGTTACAGAGCATTCCATGATCAAAACGGTAAATTGTTGATGCGCTATCTAAATGAACATGACACTATTCACCTATCTCGGCCAGGCACTAAGCGCTTACTTTCGACTTTTCACACGTCTACACCGATCGTTGAAGATTACACCAAATGTGTGTTCCCAGACAAACAAAACTTTTTTGGGCACCAATCTAATCGGCAATATAGACGACATCCATTCAGGGGACAGCGTCACCACAATAGATGCATGAATTGCGACGAATCTAGCCATGCGACAGAGGACTGTCGGCACAGGGCTCCTGTCAAGTGTTGGGGGTGCGGGCTCGTGGGACATAAACAGGATCGATGTTGGAACTAGGATGATGGCAATGAAGCCGAACATTATATTCCAAATGTATTTGATCATGAAAATAGTTATGATGTTTTAAATCATATATGCACACTTTGCCAAGAAATTGAGTGTAATTGTGACAATTTTCCAAATGTTTATGAAAACTCTAACGCTACTATCTTAAATATTTCGGAACACATAAATTTAACTAATTTAGGATTAAATAATAAAAAAAGGTTTAACCATCGGTCATTTAAACGTAGCTGGACTGTCTTCTAAATTTGATGAATTACAATTAATGCTAACATCTAAGAAAAACAAAATAGATATAATGGGTATAAGTGAAACGAAATTCAATGAAAACCATAAAACTGAAACATTTCATATAGATGGATATCAAGTACCTTTTCGTCGCGACCGTTTATTCAATGGCGGTGGAGGTTTGGCAGTATATGTAAAACAAAACGTAAATTGCATACGACGATTAGATTTAGAAGGAGATGACATAGAAATAATTTGGTTAGAAATTATGCCAACTAAATGTAAATCTTTTTTAATTGGTTCACTTTACAGGCATGCAGAATCTAAAGTTGCATGGAAAGAAATATTTGACACTCATATAGAAAAGGTTCAACTTGAAGAAAAAGAAATATTAATTTTAGGCGAAATAAATCGAGATTTATTAAATTCCAAAATAAATGATGAATGGTCTAGCTATATTTTATCACTAGGATTAAAACAGTTAATTAAGCAGCCGACGCGTGAATGTTCAACTTCAAAAACTTTAATAGACCACATTTATACTAATTGTGATCAAAATATATGTAATGTAAGCGTGCCCAAAATAGGAATTAGCGATCATTATCCGATCCTATGTACAAGAAAGTTAAATTATAAAGAAAAAATCAATTCACATAATTTTATAAAATACAGATCATTTAGGTCATTTTCAGAGGAGTCATTTTTATCAGATCTTATCAGCATCCCCTGGGGTAATCTAAACAACACTGATACTAATGAAGTACTTCACACTTGGGTGTCTAATTTTTCAAGTGTTGTAGATAATCACGTCCCAATTAGAATTCACAGAGTTAAACACATAAAACAACCAGATTGGTTTACACCTGATATTTTAGATGAAATTAAAGAACGTGATAAATTTAAGGCTAAAAATGATATGGATAACTACAGAGTTTCAAGAAATAAAGTTTGTACATTGATAGATAATTCTAAAAAAGAATCTTATGAAAGAAAAATTGAGGAAGGAAAATCAGACCCTAAAACAGTTTGGAAAATATTTAAAGAACATGGTGCGTCTACAAAAAAGACAAACAACTGTAATTTAATAAAAAGCATTCATAAAGATGGAATAGATATTACTGATAACCAAGATATTGCAAATACTTTTAATAACTTTTTTGTAAACGTAGCCGCTAACTTAAAAGAACCTATTCCAACTTCAAATTTTGATAAAGTAAATGATTTTGTAAAAACAAAAGTTCCTGATCATATGTATTTTCACATTCCTCTGATTACGGAATCCCAAACGCGTAAAATGTTAAATAATTTAGATGTATCCAAAGCTACAGGACTTGACCAAATAGGGCCAAAACTTTTAAAATTATCAGCCGATGTTATATCAAATAGTCTTACGTATGTTATAAATTGTAGTATAAAACAAGGTGTTTTCCCAGATGAATGGAAATGCGCAAAAGTTAATCCTTTATTTAAAAAAGGTTCATCAAATGATATAAATAACTATAGGCCTATATCAATTTTTACCTACTCTTTCAAAATTGATTGAAAAACATGTGCATGATTCATTTGTTAATTACCTTAATCATTATAAATTATTATGTAAATCCCAAAGTGGGTTTAGAAAAAAACATAGCTGCGAAACAGCATTAGTATGTATGATAGATAAATGGTTAACAGCTTTAAATGATGGAGAATTTGTAGGCGTTGTTATGTTAGATTTTTCTAAAGCATTCGATTTATGTTCCCACGAAATACTATTAAAAAAATTACAAATTTACAAATGTCGAGATAATACTATTAAATGGTTCAAGTCTTATCTTACAAATAGAACTCAAGCGGTGAACTTAAACGGTGTTCTCTCTGATAAGCAAATTACGACATGCGGGGTCCCGCAAGGGTCTATTCTAGGGCCTCTTTTATTTATTTTATTCATAAATGACTTGCCTATGTATGTACAGGATAATGTTTCAAACGTTAATATGTATGCAGATGATACTACAATATATGACATAAATAAATCTAAATTAGAAGTTGAAATGAATTTACAAGCTGCTTTGAATAACGTCAGTACATGGTGTCTAAACAATGGTATGGTATTAAATGCTTCAAAAACAAAAGTAATATTGATAACGACACCCCAGAAACGGACAAGATTAGTTAATCAGCCTCTAAATTTGAAATATAAAGACTTAAATCTGGAAATCACAACAGGTGATAAAATTCTTGGCATATATATAAATGAAAACCTTAAATGGGATACGCATATAAAATTTCTTAGGAAGAAAATATCTAGTAATTTGTGGCTATTATCAAGAATTAAAGTATTTATTCCTGTTAATTATAGAATAATGTTTTACAAAGCCTATGTCCAACCACATCTTGACTATTGTAGTATCATTTGGGGTAGTACAAAACAATCAAATATCCAGGTTTTAGTGCGATTACAACGAAGAGCATGTCGTATCATTCTAGGTGAACAATATACCACTTTAAGCGAGGCTTTAAATATAATTAATTCTCTTAATATTGAACAGAGGGTTTCACTTCATAAAGCCAAATTTATGTACAGGGTATCGCAAAATGCAGTCCCGTCATATATTCAAAATATGTTCAATTACAATGTCAGGCGTCCAAATCATTTACGTTCTTCAAATAAATCGGATTTTTTAATACCCAAACCAAATATAGAACTTTTTAAAGGGAGTATGTCTTACTCTGGGGTAAAAGTATGGAATAACATTCCGAATGAAATAAGACAGAGCGAAAGTATTAAAAGTTTCACAGTAAATTATACTAAGTGGATAAATTCGAATCAACAGTCATAAAGCTAAAATTGTAAATATGGCCATATGTAAGTCTGTAAGTTAAACCTCTGCCGCCATATGTATGTATTATGTTGTTGTGTAACATTGTTATCATGTTGATCATGTTTATGAATAATGCTAACTTTGAATTTGTTATGCTGATTGTTAAATTGCTATATAATTATGTATTTGTATGTATGTAAATATTGCTTTAGAGGGCCCCAAGGAAGATTAGTTTATACTAATTGGGTTACCCTCTGTAAATAAAGACTTTCATTCATTCATTCATTCATTCATTCATTCATTCATTCATTCATTCATTCATTCATTCAATGAGTGCCGATTATAACGTAACTTTTACAAAATACCGGAGTTAATCGTGGTTTCAAACTCCTGCAACAAGGTGTTATTGAGTGCTAGCTGTGTTAACTATTGTTATAAGTAGTAATGTAGTTCATCATTATACTATCAACTAGTGTTTGTTGTGTGCTGGGTGGCGGCTGTATAAAGGTTCCCCGACTACAAATCAGTAGTGTTATTTACTTAGTGGTCCTTTGGGATCATTAAGCTAAACTATGTGTGGCTTATACGTAGAATACCGCTTAAGCTGGTGCTAGGTGAGAGGAGTTGCAATAAAACCGAGTTTACTACTGTTCACTCTTGCTGAGTTTTCGAGTATATTACTTTTACTTTTCTACAAAAACCCTCATTTTTTTAAATTGTGAGTATCATTACTCATTAACTTACTACAAATACTACTAAGCTTTTAAAAATCATAAATATTATATATATGTATGTATGTATTGTCCTATGAAACAGTTTATTCCATATTTATCTGATGAACAGTATTGTGAGCATGAGTATAATAGTAAGTACAAAGGCCATACAGTGTTTCGATTTACTTAATGCCCATTTAATCAGGATGGATGTTTCTTTTAAAATGTATTAAATGGATTCACATTTATTTTGGAAGCATTCACTATACATAATCATTCATTTTGGAAGCATTAACTATGCATAATCATTCATTTCATAATCATTCATTTTGGAAGCATTAACTATACATAATTATTCATTTTTGGAAGCATAAACTATACATAATCATTCATTTTGGAAGCATTAGCTATACATAATCATTAATTTTGGAAGCATTAACTATGCATAATCATTCATTTCATAATCGTTCATTTTAGAAGCATTAACTATACATAATTGTTCATTTTGGAAGCATAAACTATACATAATCATTCATTTTGGAAGCATTAACTATACATAATCATTCATTTTGGAAGCATAAACTATACATAATCATTCATTTTGGAAGCATTAACTATACATAATCATTCATTTCATAATCATTCATTTTGGAAGCATTAACTATGCATAATCATTCATTTCATAATCATTCATTTTGGAAGCATTAACTATACATAATCATTCATTTCATAATCATTCATTTTGGAAGCATTAACTATACATAATCATTCATTTTGGAAGCGTTAATCATGCATAATCATTCATTTTGGAAGCATTAACTATGCATAATCATTCATTTTGGAAGTATTAACTATGCATTAAATAATCATTCATTTTGGAAGGATTAACTATGCATAATCATTCATTAAATAATCATTCATTTTGGAAGGATTAACTATGCATAATCATGTATTAATATTTTGAACACCAGCTCTATACATAATTAATCATTCATTTCATAATCATTCATTTTGGAAGCATTAACTATGCATAATCATTCATTTCATAATCATTAATTTTGGAAGCATTAACTATACATAATCATTCATTTCATAATCATTCATTTTGGAAGCATTAACTATACATAATCATTCATTTTGGAAGCATTAACCATGCATATTCATTCATTTTGGAAGCATTAACTATACATAATCATTCATTTTGGAAGCATTAACTATGCATAATCATTCATTTCATAATCATTCATTTTGGAAGGATTAACTATGCATAATCATTCATTTTGAAGGATTATGTATGCATAATCATTTATTTTGGAAGCATTAACTATGCATAATCATTCATTTTGGAAGGATTAACTATACATAATCATTCATTTTGGAAGGATTAACTATGCATAATCATTCATTTTGGAAGCATTAGCTATGCATAATCATTCATTTTTGAAGGATTAACTATACATAATCATTCATTTTGGAAGGATTAACTATACATAATCATTTATTTTGGAAGCATTAACTATGCATAATCATTCATTTTGGAAGGATTAACTATGCATAATCATTCATTTCATAATCATTCATTTCGAAAGCATTAACTATACATAATCATTCATTTTGATTCTGATGAGTAAAGACTTTTTGCAGTCAGTAGTATAGATACTGAGAGTACCAGCACAGTTTCCCCCTCGCTGGGAACGAGAATAACTAGTGAAATATGCCAGGGGGGACTCAGGCGAAACTCTCATAAATGTAAGTCACGCCTAAATCAACACCAACATATTTCAACAGTTTTCTCAAGCACCCCGCTCAGGAAAACTCTGCTGGTACTCTCAGTATCTATACTACTAATCAATCCGGTTGTCATTTTTAATAACATAACATTTGCGACTCATTAAGCAAAGTCAGAAGGAACCGGGCAGTAGTCTTCATCATCGCTCTGCATATCATGTTTTACCATGGATTATTTCATTTTTCTACACTTTGTTATTTTGTATTTTAGTTCAAGAAGCTCTTGTCTGTTTTTATCCAGCTCGCGTTCGTAATTATCCAGTTCAACCAACAATCGCCTTTTTTTGGTGTCCATAAAATCATCACAGACTACCTCATATTCTACTTGGAGTTGCTTACCTCTCATCAATTCTCTTTTATATTTATCTTTCAAATGGTTAAGTTTTCTGCAAACCTTTTCTAATCTTTTTTGTTTCATTATATAATAATACTATATATAATTATTTTTAAACCTCTTATTTAATATTTTCAGTATCCTTCTCATACAATTCAACTAATAACATTTACAGTTTATTTTATAATTTTTTTGCAAAAGCCACATGTTATGCGCATGTATTTTACATTCACGGCTGTACAAATTCTTTTTACGCAGCTGTGCACAGCCGTTAATGTGTCACCTGATTTTGACTTGGAAATCTACGCTTGCGCTCATCCCACAATCCATTTAACTTTTCAATGGGCCGGCTCGCTCCATAGACATTACCAGAACTCTATTTGGCATATCTCTACCGAAATGAAACGCAGAGATACACCTTAAGTTTGGCGAGGTCTGTTACCAGCAAGTTTGGCGAGGTCTGTTACCAGCAATCACATATCAGGGAAGAATGTGTTGATTTCTCCAATCCGTGTATTAATATTTTGAACACCAGCTCTTATTTGTTCGCTTAATTTCTTATAGTTTTCGTTATCTTCTAATCCATCTTCTTTCTTTTCTAGCTCTTTCAAAGCATCACTCAAAAGTTTTATTTCATCTTTTAATTAGTTTTGAATTTCAAGCATTTTCTCGCGGTTTGCTTGTAACTTTGTTTGTATTTGACTTAGTTTATCATCAACACCTGTTGTCAAATTTTTTATCATGTCTGGAATTTTATCAATATTATAATCATGTATGATTTTTGTTATTCTTCTTACAGTAAATTGCTTTTTTGCTGCATCATCTGCTTTTGTTGGATTGCCAACATTGGTAATTTTATTATTATCAATGTTAAGCTCACTTCTCAAAACATTTTCCTGGTTTCTGCCTTTGTTAAGATAATTAACCAAATGTTTTTGTTTTACATACTCAGACAGCACAATACCAAAATTTGTAATATTGACGCTGCCAGTAGTAACTTCCTCGCCAAGATCATTAAAAAGTCCCATTATATAATATGATTAGATTAAATTTCGCCGTTGAAGTTACGTTTTACTAACTTCCTCGAGCGATCAAGATACAGAAAGTCATACTGCTTGTCAGTTGCTTTTTTATACTGATCTTTGCTGACATCTTGTTCGTTGGAAAGCATGCCCAGCTCACGATTAACCAGAGTCGCGAAGAAGATGTATTGAGAACAGTTCAACCGAATGTCTTTGGGAGTTGTAATAAGATTGAGATAAATAAATCACGCAACAGTTTGTGTGCCTTCCCTGGATGAAATAATTAATAATGTCGTTTTGATTGCGCTCGCAAACATAATCATCAAAAATAGCTATCTTTTGAGTATCAGAATCCGAATCATTCACAGGGATAACTTCATCATTTGAACATTCTAATATATCTTCGACTGGGATTTTATTCTTTTTTGCTATCTTTTCAAGTTTTTGTGATAAGACCTGATACTTGGACTGCTCCAAGTTTTTAGCAAACAAGTAAATCTTGTCGTAATAAACTAAAGGTTTCAGCAACATGTGAACTAGTGTGTTTGTCTTACCAGAACCTGAATTACCGCAAATTAACATTCTAAAACAACAGTATGACATAAAGTTCCATATCTGTTTGAAATTACCGTTTTCTGTCTTCATGTCATAGTTTGGAATTTCCATTATAATAATAGTCAGATAATATTAATATTATCTAAGTATTATTATATATGTCAAAAACATATTGTGGAATAAAACAAATCCCCCGTGGTAAACAACTTGGAACAGAAGCAGAATTTTTTAAAGCTAATCAAGTCAGATATTACGGATTACAAAAAGTTAAGATGAATATCCCAGGACCTACAAAACAAAAAGATGCAGATCCTGCTGTCTGGAGACCAACAACGAAAAATCCAGGAAGTTTGTCAAAAACAGAAGAACGACCAAATACTATTTATTTGATAGGATTAGAAGCAGAAATAAAGCATTTAAATAAAATGTTAAGCAAATCTGAATCTCCTAGTGAGATAACACGTCTGGAGAAAAAGTTGGTTAAAATACAAAATGAGTCTGATAAAGCACATGAAAATATTAGACTCATCAGAAAAAAAATAAAAGCAGTTAAACCTGCGGTTAAGAAAGCAGTTAAGTTAAGCCTGCGGTTAAAAAGAAAACAAAAACTGCATAATACTCGATTTAAGTTATCTTAACTTGGTTTAACTCATGTCAACTTATCTTTATTTATCTTATTTTAATCTAACCTTATATTATACATGTCTTTGTTAAAATGGAAAGAATTAGCAGATAAAAAGCAAAAAGCGAGTGAGCTTGTTAAAGAATACGAGAATAAAGTTACCCAAAAAAGCCTAGAAAAGGGAGCTAGTCGTGATTTGTACAAAGAAATATTTAAAACTGTGACCAGCGAAATAAAAAGTCAGTCAGAACAGCTAACCGAGCAGTTAGCTTCTCTTCCGAAAATAAGTCAGCAATTAGTCGCTCTTCCAGCAGCAATAGGTGAGGAAGTACAAGAACATGAAGCATACCGAGAATTACCTCAGTTATTTGATGAAAAACCAACTACTGGTGATCTAGATGCTAAAATCGACAAAGAAGTGTTAGATTTACATGAGTTACCCTTACCGTCGAGTGTAGTCGGAGATAACCAAGAACTTGCAGACACACTCGAACAGGTTAGTGATATTATCAAAAGAATTGGTCGCGATAGGGCTACAGTCAATAAACAACTTAAATTTGAAAAGAATGCAACCGCGAGAGATCAATACAAACAAGTTCAAAGCACTTTGGCAAACGAGTCAAAATCTTTAAAATATTATAAAAAAAAGAATTGATGCAATGCTTGTGCATAGTGAAGTATTTTCAGGCGAAGGATTACAACAAAAAAAAAATCCTACAAAGTCGACAAAGATGGTTGCTATGGAATGTTACAAATAGATTTACCTAATCTTGGTCATCACAAACTCATTGCCAAACAAGGAAAAGCAGTTGCGCTAGATCTAAAAGTAGACGATGATTTTATAGACTTGATAACAAAGCGTTACAACAATGGAAAAACTTATTCAAAGCTGTCTCAGAATGTTTTTAAGAAACTAACAGAATTGACTGGTTTACCAATTCATAAAGGTTCTTCAAAGTTCAAATATATTTTAGGAGATGTGTTGATATTGAATATTACAATAGTCCTGATGATTTACTTAATGATCTGGAGTTGGTATGTGGAAGTATCGAATCAGGAAATAATAGTCCACAGCTGAAAAATAAAGGTATTAGCATAATCAATGAATTATTTAAAATAGGTAAAATATCACCCAAAGAACACGAACAACTATTTTCTAAATATCTCAATTAAATTATTGTCTAACTGTAATTATACATGAAAACCAAAGAAGAATTAATTGATCACTTGACGCGACTTGTAGCTGCATACAGACGCAGTTATAAATTCTGCGGTATTATAAACACAACATTACAGATTACCAGTGGAATAATTGGTTGTTGTGCTGTCCTTGCATTAGTTCCAGCAATTCCTGTTTTCATAGCTGTAGTTGGCGCAGTTCCTCCAATAGTTGCTGTTTTAGCAAGTAAAACAAGAATAGCAGAAAAAAAGACTTTGTTAAAAACACATCATAGGAGTTTTAAACAACTTCTATCATATGTCCAAACAACAACAGGACTAGAAAATGACGAGGAGATAATTAGGATTGTCTTTAATAAAATATTAGAAATTCAAACAAGAGGCCCAAGAGGGCCTGTGAACGCTCTACTGGCTGTTATACCATTGATGAATCGAGTCGTACTACATGGTGTCTAGAGTGTACACAAGGTTTTTCAAGTATTTGACCTAGTGACCTAGTTTTTGACCCCATGGGACCCATTTTTGAACTTGACCAAAATATAATTAAGACAACATTTCGACAAAGTTTCATCAAGATCGGGTCAGAAATATGGCCTCTAGAGTGTACACAAGGTTTTTCAAGTATTTGACATAGTGACCTAGTTTTTGACCCTGTGTGACCCATTTTCGAACTTTAGTAAGCTATAATTGAGACAAATATTCTGACAAAATTGCATCAAGATCGGGTCAAAAATGTGGCCTCTAGAGTGTACACACGGTTTTTCCAAAGTTTGACCTAGTGACCTAGTTTTTAACACCATGTGACCCATTTTTTAACTTGACAAAGATATAATTAAGACAAACATTTTGACAAAGTTTCATCAAGATTGGGTCAGAAATACGGCTTCTAGAGTGTACACAAGGTTTTTCAAGTATTTGACCTAGTGACCTAGTTTTTAATCCCATGTGACCCATTTTCAAATTTGACCAAGATATAATTAAGACAAACATTCTGACAAAGTTGCATCAAGCTCGGGTCTAAAATATGGCCTCTAGAGTGTACACAATGTTTTTCCAATATTTGACCTAGTGACCTAGTTTTTGACCCCACATGACCCATTTTCGAACTTGACCGAGATTTCATTGAGACAAACAATTAAGATAAACAATTTGACAAAGTTTCATCAAGATTGGGTAACAAATATGACCTCTAGAGTGTACACAAGTTTTTTCAAGTATTTGACCTAGTGACCTAGTTTTTGACCCACATGACCCATTTTTGAACTTGACCGAGATTTCATTGAGACAAACATTCCATTAAAGTTTCATTAATATCGGGTCAAAAATATGGCCTCTAGAGTGTGCACACGGTTTTTCCAAAGTTTGACCTAGTGACCTAGTTTTTAGCACCATGTAACCCATTTTTTAACTTGACCAAGATAAAATTAAGACAAGCATTTTGACAAAGTTTCATCAAGATTGGGTCAGAATCACGGCTTCTAGAGTGTACACAAGGTTTTTCAAGTATTTAACCTAGTGACCTAGTTTTTAACCCCATGAGACCCATTTTCACACTTGACCAAGATATAATTAAGACAAACATTCTGACAAAGTTGCATCAAGCTCGGGTCTAAAATATGGCCTCTAGAGTGTACACAAGGTTTTTCCAATATTTGACCTAGTGACCTAGTTTTTGACCCCACATGACCTATTTTCGAACTTGACCGAGATTTCATTGAGACAAACAATTAAGATAAACATTCTGACAAAGTTGCATCAAGCTCGGGTCAAAAATATGGCCTCTAGAGTGTACACAAGGTTTTTCCAATATTTGACCTAGTGACCTAGTTTTTAACTTCATGTGACCCATTTCCGAACTTGATCAAGATATAATTAAGATAAACAATTTGACAAAGTTTCATCAAGATTGGGTAACAAATATGACCTCTAGAGTGTACACAAGTTTTTTCAAGTATTTGACCTAGTGACCTAGTTTTTGACCCCACATAACCCATTTTTTAACTTGACCACGATTTTATTGAGACAAACATTCTGACAAAGTTTCATGATGATTGCATCAGAAATATGGCCTCTAGAGTGTACACAAGAAAAGTTAACGGACGACGGACGACGGAAAACGGACAACACACCATCCCATAAGCTAAAAACAAACTTTACCGAGCTGTTATTGACATTAACAATCTGGTAAAGTTTGGTAAAGATCGAATGAAAAAAAATATGGCGTCTAGAGTGTACACAAGGTTTTTCAAGTATTTGACCTAGTGACCTAGTTTTTGACCCCATGGAACCCATTTTCGAACTTGACCAAAATATAAATAAGACATTTCGACCAAGTTTCATCAAGATCGGGTCAGAAATATGGCCTCTAGAGTGTACACAAGGTTTTTCAAGTATTTGACATAGTGACCTAGTTTTCGACCCTGTGTGACCCATTTTCGAATTTAGCAAGCTATAATTGAGACAAATATTCTGACAAAATTGCATCAAGATCGGGTCAAAAATATGGCCTCTAGAGTGTACACACGGTTTTTCCAAAGTTTGACCTAGTGACCTAGTTTTTAACACCATGTGACCCATTTTTGAACTTGACCAAGATATAATTAAGACAAACATTTTGACAAAGTTTCATCAAGATTGGGTCAGAAATACGGCTTCTAGAGTGTACACAATGTTTTTCAAGTATTTGACCTAGTGACCTAGTTTTTAACCCCATGTGACCCATTTTCAAACTTGACCAAGATATAATTAAGACAAACATTCTGACAAAGTTGCATCAAGCTCGGGACTAAAATATGGCCTATAGAGTGTACACACAGTTTTTCCAAAGTTTGACCTAGTGACCTAGTTTTTAACACCATGTAACCCATTTTTAAACTAGACCAAGATATAATTAAGACAAACATTTTGACAAAGTTTCATCAAGATTGGGTCAGAAATACGGCTTCTAGAGTGTACACAATGTTTTTCAAGTATTTGACCTAGTGACCTAGTGTTTAACCCCATGTGACCCATTTTCAAACTTGACCAAGATATAATTAAGACAAACATTCTGACAAAGTTGCATCAAGCTCGGGTCAAAAATATGGCCTCTAGAGTGTACACAATTTTTTTCCAATATTTGACATAGTGACCTAGTTTTTAACTTCATGTGACCCATTTCCGAACTTGTTCAAGATATAATTAAGATAAACAATTTGACAAAGTTTCATCAAGATTGGGTAACAAATATGACCTCTAGAGTGTACACAAGTTTTTTCAAGTATTTGACCTAGTGACCTAGTTTTTGACCCACATGACCCATTTTTGAACTTGACCGAGATTTCATTGAGACAAACATTCTGACAAAGTTACATCAAGCTCGGGTCAGAAATATGGCCTCTAGAGTGTACACACGGTTTTTACAAAGTTTGACCTAGTGACCTAGTTTTCATCACCATGTGACCCATTTTTGAACTTGACCTAGATAAAATTAAGACAAACATTTTGACAAAGTTTCATCAAGATTATTTCAGAAATACGGCTTCTAGAGTGTACACAAGGTTTTTCAAGTATTTGAAATAGTGACCTAGTTTTTAACCCCATGTGACCCAATTTCAAACTTGACCAAGATATAATTAAGACAAACATTCTGACAAAGTTGCATCAAGCTCGGGTCTAAAATATGGCCTCTAGAGTGTACACAAGGTTTTTCAAATATTTGACCTAGTGACCTAGTTTTTGACCCCACATGACCCATTTTCGAACTTGACCGAGATTTCATTGAGACAAACAATTAAGATAACATTCTGACAAAGTTGCATCAAGCTCGGGTCAAAAATATGGCCTCTAGTGTACACAAGGTTTTTCCAATATTTGACCTAGTGACCTAGTTTTTAACTTCATGTGACCCATTTCCGAACTTGATCAAGATATAATTAAGATAAACAATTTGACAAAGTTTCATCAAGATTGGGTAACAAATATGACCTCTAGAGTGTACACAAGTTTTTTCAAGTATTTGACCTAGTGACCTAGTTTTTGACCCCACATGACCCATTTTTGAACTTGACCGAGATTTCATTGAGACAAACATTCAGACAAAGTTGCATCAAGATCGGGTCAAAAATATGGCCTCTAGAGTGTGCACTCGGTTTTTCCAAAGTTTGACCTAGTGACCTAGTTTTTAACACCATGTGACCCATTTTTGAACTTGACCAAGATAAAATTGAGACAAACATTTTGACAAAGTTTCATCAAGATTGGGTCAGAAATACGGCTTCTAGAGTGTACACAATGTTTTTCAAGTATTTGACCTAGTGACCTAGTTTTTAATCCCATGTAACCCATTTTCAAACTTGACCAAGATATAATTAAGACAAACATTCTGAAAAAGTTGCATCAAGCTCGGGTCTAAAATATGGCCTCTAGAGTGTACTCAAGGTTTTTCCAATATTTGACCTAGTGACCTAGTTTTTGACCCCACATGACCCATTTTCGAACTTGACCAAGATTTCATTGAGACAAACAATTAAGATAAACATTCTGACAAAGTTGCATCAAGCTCGGGTCAAAAATATGGCCTCTAGAGTGTACACAAGGTTTTCCAATATTTGACATAGTGACCTAGTTTTTAACTTCATGTGACCCATTTTCGAACTTGATCAAGATATAATTAAGATAAACAATTTGACAAAGTTTCATCAAGATTGGGTAACAAATATGACCTCTAGTTTTCAAGTATTTGATTTAGTGACCTAGTTTTTGACCCCACATGACCCATTTTTGAACTTAACCGAGATTTCATTGTGACAAACATTCTGACAAAGTTTCATCAAGGTCGGGTAAAAAATATGGCCTCTAGAGTGTACACACGGTTTTTCCAAAGTTTGACCTAGTGACCTAGTTTTTAACACCATGTGACCCATTTTTGAACTTGACCAAGATATAATTAAGACAAACATTTTGACAAAGTTTCATCAAGATTGGGTCAGAAATACGGCTTCTAGAGTGTACACAAGGTTTTTCAAGTATTTGACCTAGTGACCTAGTTTTTAACCCATATGACCCATTTTCAAACTTGACCAAGATATAATTAAGACAAACATTCTGACAAAGTTACATCAAGCTCGGGTCAGAAATATGGCCTCTAGAGTGAACACAAGGTTTTTCCAATATTTGACCTAGTGACCTAGTTTTTGACCCCACATGACCCATTTTCGAACTTGACTGAGATTTCATTGAGACAAACATTCTGACAAAGTTTCATGATGATTGCATCAGAAATGTGGCCTCTAGAGTGTACACAAGCAATAGTTAACGGACGGACGGACGGACAACGGACAACACACCATCCTATAAGCTCTGCTGGCCCTTGGCCAGTAGAGCTAAAAATTATAACTTTACAGATCCTCTGGAAATGTATATGAAAAGGTTCAAGCTTAATGGACATTAAGCTAGTAGAGATGCTTCGTAGGAGCATCTGTTCAAGTTAAACGGCCATGGCATTCAGTCGTAATTCTTGTCTGACTTGTTTCCATATCCTATCGTACTTTTCTCTGGTTAATTTTGTTTTAATCGGTTTTGTTTCTTTTTCTACTTTTAATATTTTAAATATTTTCTGAAAAATGTATTCAAATTTGATTGATCTTTTTCGACCTTCTAGCTTATCCAAAATCTTTATAATTTTGTAAAACAAATCTTCAAATCTTTGCCTGTTTTTAGAAGACAAATCATATTCTACCAAGTATCTATCTAAATAATACTTTCTGTGGTAAATAGTTTTCTTTTGGCCGTAGTTGTAACCTGTGATAAGATTGTAACCATTGTGAGTGCCACAGTTAAGGCAAACACGCTCGTTATCGAAAACTTCACAAGTATCGTTACAATTCACACATGCGTATGTGCACTTGTAACACAGTTTGGCCCTGGTGCAATGTTTACAAAGCTTTTTTTTATTAGTTGTGTAAAATAAGATGCAATCTGTGCACACTCCAGGAGGATCAATAATATCTAAAACTCTTTTACAATATTTGCAATTCATTATATTATACTATAGAATTATATATTTAAATAAGGCTTAAAAATATTTTCTTACGTAATATTATAATGGAACAAGTAGAACAGGAAATCAAAAACTTCAAGGAAGATCAAATGACATATGCCCGAACGGTTGATTTTGAAGATATGAGTAAACTTGACAAAGAGTTAATAGTTTTTACAAACTTTCAAGATCTGACAGAAAGAATCATAACAATGACACAACAACTAAAACTGTCATGGAAAATAGAAAAAAGAGATATAAACAAACTACGTTCTTTGTGCAAAAAACAAATTTCAGAGGCAACCAGTTGCCATCCAAAGTTATACGAAGTTTCTTTTATTGCTTACTACAGCATTTTGTTAGACAAAGGAATTAAAATTATTATGTACGGATAAATAAAAATAATGTAATCTTTAATATATGAGTATTTACAGTTATGCAGAAGAAGAAAGAAAACATTTTGAAGATGAACAGAAGGTTTATGAGAAAGTAGCTGCTTACGAGCAGGCTCTTTTAACCAAGACAAATGAACTTATCAAAGAGTTTGAGACAGTTCACATGCAACGATTGTCAGATGATATTGAAGCTTTTAAAAAAGATTGGGCAATAAAAACTGAGATTGAGTACAATGATGCTGTTAAGCTTCTCACAGATCTAGCAGAAAAAGAAATTAAGATTTTTAATGAAACACAATTAAAAGTAATGTCTGAAAATGTTGAGTTGTTCAGAGATAATCTAATCAGCAATTAAGAAAAACCTCATGTGATTAATACTGATATCGGATGTTACGAGGAGTTTGAAACGTTTGTCAAAAGTTTAAAAGAAATGATTGATGCAGAAGTTTTTGATAAAGACGAGTTTTTAAACTATTGCAAATACAGAATAAAAATAAAATCACTGGCAGCTGGAGGTGATCTTGAAACTGTTTATTTTGACAGATACTGCAAATATCATGTAAAAATAAGTCAGACGATAGATAATAGAGTTCTTAAAGAAAAATGCTTTCGGAGATACTTAGACATTCTCCTGGATAATGAAATAGATTCTCTCTTGGATGAGGTTACTAACGAGGACATCAATGAACATGTTTATGAGGTTACCGATGAGGGCGCTGGTGAGGGTGAAAATAATGTTATTTGATTAATTAATTAATTAATATAGACTTAAAAAAATAATCTCATGTAATATTATATAATGAGTATCAGAGAAATTGAAACATCCCCAAAACAGTATAGCAAGGTTTTTAAAGTAGATATTTATAGTAGTAATGATCCGATTGTTCAACTACGAAAAGAACACTATCCTGCTGTAAAGTTTCTCAAAGCAGAACTAAAAAGAACAGGCGGATTTAAATTAAGCATTGATGTGAAACTTACTTTTAAAAAAAAAGTACCGCATGATAAAGAACATAAAGGAGGTTTTGATATTATATACAAAACAGCTTACTTTGCCTCAAAGGCTGTAATAATATTAAACAAAAATCAAATATCAGAAGCATTAGACAAAGCACAGGAAGAAATTATAAATAGAGTTGGCAATTGGCTTTCTGAAGGAAGTGGTTGGGTAATCCAGGCACTAGACGCACACTATAAAAATCGAATAAAGTATAAGCCTCTGCGAGGTAGCTCTTATTTGGATTTACCAAAAGAACTTACTAATGCTAAAAAAGGATTGATAAATATAAAAAATTAAAATGATAACGAATGCTTTAGATGGTGCCATTTGGCTTATAAATTTCCTGTTAAAAAAAATCTTCAAAGAATAACAAAGTACAAAAATCATATTGGTGATCTTGATTACAAGGGAATAACATTTCCTGTTTCAATTCAACAAGTCCCAAAAATAGAAAAACAAAACAACATTTGTTTTAACATATTTGGGTATGAAGATAATCAAGTATACCCTTTGTACATATCAAAAATAAAGCAGAAAAAACATGTGATATACTTTGATTACCAAAGAAGAAGAAAATCATTACGTGTGGATAAAAAACTTTAACAGTTTGATGTATAATCAAACAGTACACAATGAAAGAAAATGGTTTTGTAAAACATGCCTACAATGCTTTACATTAGAACGTGTGCTAAAAAAGCATGAGCCTGATTGTCTTTCACTTAATGGAAAACAAGCAATAACAAGAGCTGTCGGAGAACAGCGCAGCTCGACTATAAATTTCTAGCTAGTATATACCATCAGAAAACAAGGCTACAACAATGTGGGAGCACAACATCACTATGTGTAAGAATTGACCAAAACTACACACAAATATGTAAAAACAACAACAACAAAATTAGATTTTCAAGTGGGGGTTGGGTGGGGGGGAGCGGGGGTGAGAGGCGGGAGTGGGTTGGGGCGGATGGGGGTGGGGGTGGGCAACATATGTGGGTAAGAATTGACTAAAACAACAACGAAATATGTAAAAAAAAAAAAAAAAAATCCTAGTGTTTGGGGGGGGGGGGGTATGGGGTGAGAGTGATGTGGGGGGGGGGGGGGAAGTGGGGTTGTAACATATGTGTAAGAATTGACAAAAGCAACACAGAAATATTTAAAAAAATATATAATAGTTTCAAGTGGGGGTGGAGCGGGGATGAGGGTGAGAGGCAGGAGTGGGTTGGTGGTGGGGGGGGGGGGGGGGGGGGGGTGGATGGGGCAACATATATGTGTAAAAATTGACTAAAACAACATAGAAATATGTAAAAAAAAAAAAAAAGTTTCAAGTCTGGGGCGGGGTGGGGTGGGGTGATGGGGTGAGAGGCGGGAGTGCATTGGGGTTTGGGGGGTGCAACATATGTGTGTAAGAATTGACTAAAACAACAAAGAAATATGTAAAAAAAAAAAATAATAATAATTCAATTGTGGGGCGTGGTGGGTGGGGTGATGGGGTGAGAGGCGGGGGCGGGGGAGGGGAGGGGGGTATGAGGGTTGCAACATATACGTGTAAAAACTGACAAAAGCAACACAGAAATATGTAAAAAAAAAAAAAAAAAAAAAAAGTTTCAAGTCTGGGGCGGGGTGGGGGTGTGATGGGGTGAGAGGCGGGGGTGGGGTGGTGGGGGCAGGGAGGGTTGCTACCTATATGTGTAAGAATTGACTAAAACAACACAGAAATATTTTTTAAAAAAAATCAAGTGTGGGGCATGGGGGGATGGGGGTGGGGGGGGCGGGTTGCAACATATATGTGTAAGAATTGACAAAAAACACAGAAATATGTAAAAAAATAAAAAAATAAAAGTTTCAAGTCTGGGGCGGGGTGTGGGGTTGGGGTAGGTGATGGGGTGAGAGGCAGGCGGGTGGGGTGGTGGGGGGCGGGGATTGGGTTGCAACATATATGTGTAAGAATTGACTAAAACAACACAGAAATATGTAAAAAAAAAAAAAATTGTGGAGGGGAGTGGAGGCGGGGGTAGAGGGGTGCGGGAGGAGGGAGCCCATGCCCCAATATGGGTGAAGTAATAAGATGCATAATGCTATAACAAATCCCAAACCAAAATTATAGATATATACATGCTTACATGCAAACCTAGATCTGCCTTTATTGCACATTTTATGGGCCATCACAATTTCGGTTCCATGGGAGCCCAGAATTTGCAGAAGACAAAATTACTTAATCAACCCTTTACAACATACTATAAGGAAACCAATTCCAAAATTTAGTTCAGCTAGGACAAAAAATGTAAGAGATATAAACCTGTAAACACAGCTTACACGCAAAATTTGATGTGAAACAGACATATTTTAAGGGCTATCAGAATTTGGGTTCCATGGGAGCCGAGGGGTTACAGGAACCAAAATTACTTAAGCAGCCCTTACGATAATGCTATAAGGAAGCTAATGGCCAAATTTGGTTGTGCTAGGGTAAGAATTGTAAGAGATATAGACTTGTAAACACAGCTTACACGCAAAATTTGATGTGAAATGGGGCACATTTTATGGGCTATCATAATTTGGGTTCCATGGGAGCCCATGGGTTACAGGAACCAAAATTGCTTATGCAGTCCTTAAGATAATGCTACAAGGAAGCCCATGAACAAATTTGGTTGTGGTAGGATAAGAAATGTAAGAGATATAGACTTGTAAACACAGCTTACACGCAAACCTTGATGTGGGACGCCGACGCCGACGCCGACGCCAACGCCAACGCCAACGCCGACGCCGACGCCGACGCCGACCCCGGGGTGATTACATAAGCTCTCTTATTCTTCGAATAGTCGAGCTAAAAATGCCAAACGAAGATGAAAAAGTTAAGTTTAAAAACTATGACAGACAGCTAATGGTTCCGTTTGTTATATATGCTGATTTTGAAGCAGTAACCGAAAGTATTTCTTCCGCATCAAACAATCCTTAAAAATCACATACAGAAGCATACAGAAGCATATCAAAAGCATACTGATTGTAGTTATGGGTATAAGGTTGTTTGTTGTTATGATGATCAATATTCAAAATCAGTTGTAACGTATAGAGGTCCAAATGCTGTTTACAAGTTTTTGGAAAAAATGATCGAAGAAGAAAAGTGGTGCAAGAAAACTATGAATGCACATTTTAAAAAAGATCTAGTAATGTCACAGGAAGAAGGATACTAAGTTACCCGGCAAAGATAGTTTTTATTCACAATTAAATAATGAACACATTTCAGATGCAGATTACGATCATGCTAAAAACATATGGAAAACATTTAAGATTAAAAATATGGGTCAATATCATGATCTGTATCTTAAAACTGATGTGTGCTGGCAGATGTTTTTGAAAACTTTAGAAAAATGTGCATTGAGTATTACAAATTAGATCCTTGCCATTACTTTAGTAGTCCTGGTTTAGCTTGGGATGCATGCCTTAAGATGACTGGTATCCAGCTTGATTTAATCACTGATATTGATCAATATTTGTTTGTGGAAAAAGGATTAAAGAGGCACTATCTATATCTACGCGATTTTTAATGTAAAATATTAAATACTCAATATGACTGCATTTATATGTATGCAAAGCTATTTTATGAGTTTTCTAAGAAGCAACAAGGTTCGTATTCCAGTTCTGTAAATTATTAATTATGATCAAAACAATATCTTGAATAAAATGCTGCCCAGCCGTTTATTCCTGCCGGAGAACTACGAGTTTTTACGATTTTATCGGACATGAGCAATGCCATTCATTTGAACGAAAACAAACTACTCGGGGCAGTTCCGATAGTAAACGAATCGATCGGAACTCGTCGCCAATCCGACGAGGCAGTTCCGATCGTAAACGAATAAGAGCGGAAAATCTCCGTAATCGGCTTGTCTAAAACATTGACGAATACAATTTCAAAAATCCGATTTTTTCTATCCTGTTTTTCCCCAGCAAAACGCATATTACATGCGGTGAAATTATTGCCGTTTACCTTTTTCATAGTCCTCTTTATAATTAAGTAAAGTTTATATCAATTGGTGGACAAAAAGATATAGGTAGAGCATTTTAAGAGGCGGTACGAGTTATATTGCAAACAGATATTCACAAGCTAACAATAAATATATGAAAAACTATGACAAGAAAAAAGAAAGCAAGTACATAATATATCTCGATGCTAATAACTTGTACGGGTGGGCCATGTGTCAGCCGTTACCTACTGGCAACTTCAAGTGGGTTAATAAGTTGAAAAAGGAAAATCAAATTATATTGTTGAGTGGGATATTACGTATCTCGAAAAACTACATGACTCGCATAATGATTATCCTTTCTCCCCAGAAAGTTTAAATATAAAAGATGAGTGGTTGTCAGACTATTGTAAAAATTTAAAACAAAAGTTTAATTTAGGATCTAGTAAAGTTAATCAACTTGTTACGACGTTAAAAAATAAAGAAAAGTATGTCGTGCATTTTAGAAACTTAGAATTGTATAAAAAGCTTGGATTAAAGGTAACAAAAATACACCGAATACTACAGTTCGACGAATCACAGTGGTTAAAGACATACATAGACTTTAATACTGCTAAGAGAACAGCTGGTAAAAATGCTTTTGAAAAGGATTTCTTCAAACTGATGAACAATTCAGTTTTTGGTAAAACTATGGAAAATTTGAGAAAAAGAATTAATGTTAAATTGACTCACGACGAGGAGGTCCTTTTAAAATATGCAGCAAGACCTTCATTTATTTCTGGTAAAATGTTTAATGAAAATGAATTTGCCATAAACAGAATAAAAGAACGATTAGTTTTAAATCGCCCTATTTATGTTGGTATGTGTAGTTTAGACTTGTCAAAATATTTGATGTATGATTTCCATTACAACTACATTAAAAACAAATATGATAGAAAAGCTAAGATATTATTTACTGATACCGATTCCTTGTGTTATGAAATAAAAACAAAAGATGTGTATGCAGACTTTTACAAGGATAAAGAACTGTTTGATAATTGTGATTATGATCCAAAAAGTAAGTTTCATTTTAATGATAATAAAAAGGTTATTGGCAAGATGAAAGATGAAACGTGCGGTATGCCTATTGTTGAATTTGTTGGGTTGCGAAGTAAACTATATTCGTATGTACTAAATAATGAGGTTAGCGCAAAGAAATGCAAGGGCGTTAAAAAGTGTGTTGTTAAAAAACAAATAGCACATGATGATTACAAAAAGATTTTGTTTTCGGCAACAGAAGCTCACCACGAGATGAAAGTTATCAGATCACAAAAGCATAACATAAGCAGCTATGCAATAAATAAAAAAAGTTTATCAGCTTATGATGATAAACGGTACATATTAGATAATGGACAAGATACGTTAGCATACAAGTAAAATACTCCATGGTAAAACATGATATGCAGAGCGATGATGAAGACTACTGCCCGGTTCCTTCTGACTTTGCTTAATGAGTCGCAAATGTTATGTTATTAAAAATGACAACCGGATTGATTAGTAGTATAGATACTGAGAGTACCAGCAGAGTTTTCCTGAGCGGGGTGCTTGAGAAAACTGTTGAAATATGTTGGTGTTGATTTAGGCGTGACTTACATTTATGAGAGTTTCGCCTGAGTCCCCCCTGGCATATTTCACTAGTTATTCTCGTTCCCAGCGAGGGGGAAACTGTGCTGGTACTCTCAGTATCTATACTACTGCAGTCATAATAGTATATACATATCTGCTTGCATCTACGCCGCTGATCTTTAAACAAAATAATATTCTGAATGTTTCTCACAAATGTCAATAAACCTTACAAAATAAACGTCGGTCCTGTCAACCTTTTGTACCACGAATTTACCGTAATATGTGTTTGACATCTGCACATTTTAATGGATAAAATTATGATTTATACCTTCCAATCACATATATCCACAGACCATCATTAAAATTGAAATAAATCGGTTTATTTTATGATAAGCAATGAGATACTGTATTTTATCAGTGAAATGAAAATGTTATTCCACACTGTGGAATATAGTTTTATTTCACTGCCGGGACTACTTTTAAATGTACAACAATGTACATTTAGTACAACAATGTACATTTACACAGTACAAAAACAGATGCACAGTACAAAGACTCACAAGATATTCCTACGCAAATGTAAACATGTCAAGAGAAAAACACTGCGAATCGAACATTCTGTTCAAACAATGATTTGAAATGAATTTATAAAGTTAAAAGGAAATGACTGCCAATATAAATATATTAAAAAACAAACATTCTATTTGGGTATAAATAAAATATGTTTGGACTTGTTTTGTAGTCGGGCAAAGAAGGTGTAAAGCGTCTTAGTTTCTCGATTGTTGTTCTACCGTAGTTTCCCTAAAAAATTGTTTGTAAAAATAAAAAGAAAATGTGTTTCTTTGTCGTGAATAAAAACACATTCTCTATCGTATAGATTGATACAGAGTTTGTAACTTGGGTGCATATATACTTGGAGACTTTTCTAAGTCTACACTTTTTGAAATTCAATAACTTTTTTATTGTTTGACCGATTTCTACAAAATTGTGCATGTAATAATGTAAACCGATTGTGCAGCTAAATCAAGCAAATTATATCAATTTTAATTACTGAAAATAGGCAACATGCATTGCGCGTGCTTTATGCATTTTCACGTCAGAAAATTAAAATGTGTGCAAACAATGTTATCTTTCTTTACAATTTATTTTTTAAGACAACTTTCCAACCAAAAAAAAACACATTATATTGAAAATTCATTCATTGTTCGTGAAATTAATATATTTTCAGTTTTGTCTTAAATAATTTTGGGTGGGTGGGGTAAGATGTTTTCATCCATTTTCTAAATAGAATTTTATAACGATAATTGTAGTTGAAAAGATGCGAAAAGAACACATAAATTGTTTTTAATTTAATAATTTATAATATTTTTTCTCGATATTTGCTACATAATTCACAATATTGTTACTTTTTTAATAAAATATCCGAATACCATTACATTTTTAAAGGAACACAAACATAATTGCATATTCCTGATTTATTTTGATATAAGGATTACACCTAATACAAAATATTTACACAAAACATAATTTTATTAAAAATATTGAAATTATGAAAATTTCGCAACACCATTTTGTGACTTTTGGTTTTTAAAAAAACGACTGTACGGTTTGGTTTTCAGAGCATATATCAAATTATGTACCTTAACGAGTAATATTTTCGAGTATTTTTATTATAATATACATACATGAATTGTACCAAATACATTTTTGGCCAATCCATACAAAAATAGGGTAAAAATAAAACCGTCTTAAAAAGTGTAGACTTAGAAAAGTCTCCAAGTATATGTATTCTCGTTTATTTGACATACGTGGTACTTTTAACAGTAGACATTGTTTTGTTGTGGTATATTGCTCTCCATTAATGGTGTTTCTTCTCAAATTATTTTTTTCCCTACAATGTTTTCAGCCTTTGCAAATGTAACTATAAATGTCGCTTTGTCCTATTTTAACTTAGTATACAAAACCTTTTCGTTTGATCATTTCAATAAATTTTGTTTTTAGATACGTGTACGTCCGTTGGGCATTTGGATACGCCATCGTGTTATGTCATAATACCTGCTTTGAGAAACTGGGCAACAGCTAAGGTTTGTATACACTCTATATATCCCATATAAACACACCGAGTCTTCAATCTGGAGAACAGCAAAGGTTTGTACATACATTCTATATATCCTTATATAAAAATGCCAAGTCGTCAAACTGGAGAACGGCAAAGGTTTGTAAATACATTCTATATATCCTTATATAAACACACCAAGTCATCAAACTGGAGAACGGCAAAGGTTTGTAAATACATTCTATATATCCTTATATAAACACGCCAAGTCGTCAAACTGGAGAACGGCAAAGGTTTGTATACACCCTATATATCCTTATATATAAACACGCCAAGTCATCAATCTGAAGAACAGAAAAGGTTTGTAAATACATTCTATATATCCTATATAAACACACCAAGTCATCAAACTGGAGAACGGCAAAGGTTTGTAAATACATTATATATATCCCATATAAACACGCCAAGTCGTCAAACTGGAGAACGGCAATGGTTTGTAAATACATTCTATATATCCTTATATAAACACACCAAGTCGTCAAACTGGAGAACGGCAAAGGTTTGTAAATACATTCTATATATCCTTATATAAACACACCAAGTCGTCAAACTGGAGAACGGCAAAGGTATGTAAATACATTCTATATATCCTTATATAAACTCGCCAAGTCGTCAAACTGGAGAACGGCAAAGGTTTGTAAATACATTATATATATATCCTTATATAAACACACCAAGTCATCAAACTGGAGAACGGCAAAGGTTTGTAAATACATTATATATATATCCTTATATAAACACACCAAGTCATCAAACTGGAGAACGGCAAAGGTTTGTATACACCCTATATATCCTTATATATAAACACGCCAAGTCATCAATCTGAAGAACAGAAAAGGTTTGTAAATACATTCTATATATCCTTATATAAACACACCAAGTCATCAAACTGGAGAACGGCAAAGGTTTGTAAATACATTATATATATCCTATATAAACACGCCAAGTCGTCAAACTGGAGAACGGCAATGGTTTGTAAATACATTCTATATATCCTATATAAACACACCAAGTCATCAAACTGGAGAACGGCAAATGTTTGTAAATACATTCTATATATCCTTATATAAACACGCCAAGTCGTCAAACTGGAGAACGGCAAAGGTTTGTATATACATTATATATATCCTATATAAACACACCAAGTCATCAAACTTGAGAACGGCAAAGGTTTGTATATACACCCTATATATCCTTACATATAAACACGCCAAGTCATCAATCTGAAGATCAGAAAAGGTTTGTATATAAACTCTATATAAACTCTATATATTCTTATATAAACACGTCAATTCATCATACTGGAGAACGGTTTGTAAAGGTTTGTATTGTGGCGACTTTATTTAAATGTATTGGTAGCGTTTAACAAAGTCCACTTGTTTGGAAATATAATATTACATAAAGACGTTTTAAATTAGTTGAATGTTCTACTTTTTTTAATTCTCCAATTATATATATATAACCAATATATTCATGTCGAGCTGGGGCTTTTACTTTTACATTTTCGCAGGACAACTGCGAAAAGATTGGTGCGCATCTTGCATATATCTCCACGATAAAAGAATTGATCGTCATAAAATCCTTGTTCCGTCTTCGGCATCCATCCACTTACAGTGAGTATATTACTATGATATATTAGTGATGACAGTGAGTATATTACTGTGATATATTAGTGATGACTGTGAGTATATTACTGTGATATATTAGTGATGACAGTGAGTATATTACTTGTGATATATGAGTGATGACAGTGAGTATATTACTGTGATATATGTGATGACATTGAGCATATTACTGTGATAAATTAGTGATGACAGTGAGTATATTACTGTGATATATAAGTGATGACAAGGAGTATATTACTGTGATATATTAGTGATGACAGTGAGTATATTACTGTGATATATTATTGATGACAGTGAGTATATTACTGTGATATATAAGTGATGACAGTGAGTATATTACTGTGATATATTAGTGATGACAGTGAGTATATTAATGTGATATATTAGTGATGACAGTGAGTATATTACTGTGATATATTAGTGATGACAGTGAGTATATTACTGTGATATATAAGTGGTGACAGTGAGTATATTACTGTGATATATTAGTGGTGATAGTAAGTATATTACTGTGATATATTAGTGGTGACAGTGAGTATATTACTGTGATATATAAGTGATGACAGTGAGTATATTACTGTGATATATTAGTAGTGACAGTGAGTATATTATTGTGATATATTAGTGGTGACAGTGAGTATATTACTCTGATATATTAGTGATGACAGTGAGAATATTACTGTGATATATAAGTGATGACAGTGAGTATATTACTGTGATATATTAGTGATGACAGTGAGTATATTACTGTGATATATTAGTGATGACAGTGAGTATATTACTTTATTGAGGAGCATGTTTCAGCCACGCGATTTTCAGAATTTACATCAACCTTTTTGATAATACTTTAACAAAGTATATATCTTTGAAGCTGAAATGTTTCGTGATAAATAAAAATACATTAGTTTTGAAAATCAGTTTTAGAAATAAATATTTTACAGTCAAAATACTTTTTAACAGGGCTTAACTCATGTAAACTCCTTTTTGCTAGGACTGTCGCAGGATGGGTCGAGCAGGGTGAGATTGACAAGTGAGATGTGTAAACTTTACAATATTTAATTATAGTAGGTGTAATATTTTATTAAAATGCATTTAAAATTCAATCTATATTCACAAGTTAATCTATAATCACGACAACAATTAATTACACTGTCCTAAGAGTTCAGTCACAGGTTGATTAGAGTACTCGTATAATGTTTGCGCACTGATCCCAACACTCAACATCAGGTTCATATGTCCCTGATATATATATACCGCTATCACGTATCACTATCTGCACACATCAGTTATATCGTTTATCACTTATCTCCTTCTGTGGCATGATCTCTCGTCGAGCTAGTCAACATCACGTTAGCAAACTACCCCTGACGTTCCTATCGATCGACGTCCGACGTTCCGTCAACATGTCCACGGCAGCGTTCCTCGTCGATCACGACTAACGTTCTCTCAACTATCTTGACATAGCGTCGATAAACAAGATGGGCGTTAACCAAGATGGGCGCCACGTCTCCACTCCACCACTGCTCTGGGCTGCCTCTAGGTCTCTAGCCTCGACCTGGCAAAATCATGTTATTGTATAGAAACATATTCTATCAACAATGCATTAGTGACTATTAATTGCAACTCCGCTCAAATGAGCCAACTCGGTTTATTACCTCAACAACATGATCAATATATGACCAATAAGTGTATCACCGCTCATTTGAGCCAACTTTGTAATAGATAGAGTCTGATCTCAGCGAGTTGGCTTACGAGCTTAGACAGACTTTATATTTTTTGTAGCATGGTGTACTTAGTAACACTGTGACGTCATAGTGACCGTACTCTAAATTCCAATATCCGGTAGTTGTAGCACGGTAAAGCCACGCCCCTTTATTTACCCTAAATTAAACGATTTAACGCTCTACATTCATCAAAGGAAATGTCAACGACCATGCTACAGCATTTACTTAAAGTCTATGCGTAACTTGTTATGAAATACACCGCTCATGGGAGTCAACTATGTCACATGCCAAATAATCCATAGATGTTAATACCTTCCTACTAACATAATAGCATATAAAGTTATGATACTGATATTATTAGTTATTATGTAACCCTATCGTTAATGTATTGCAACATAGTTATAAGATGATTTAAAATCATACATCTTACTAATCTTTTTATTTTTTTTTTTTTTTTTTTTATTTTTTTTTGAGCCGTCTTCTGAAATAAATAGGAAGTAGTAATGTTTTAATAACTGTGATTTTACCAATCGGTGTTAAATATCTTCGCTTCCATATCTTTACTGTATTTTGGATTTTTAATATCTTATCATTATAGTTTAATTCTATCATTTTACCTAAGTCGACGTTGAAATGTATTCCTAGTAGCTTGAAATTATCTTTTCCCCAGTTAAGTTTCCATTTTGTTTTGATTGTATCTGAACTGTATTTTTTCCTCCCTATCCATACAACTTGTGTTTTGTCAAAATTTATATTTAAACCAGAATATTTAGAGTATTTTAATAGTTCTGAGAGTGTTTCATTCAGAGATGTATCAGATCCATCCAAAATGACAGATGTATCGTTTGCATATTGCGAAAGTTTAGTTTCTACGTTCTCTATAGTATTAATACCTTTAATATTTTTATTATTTCTTATTCTAATTGCCAATATTTCAGCACACAAAATAAAAATATAAGGTGACAAGGGGTCGCCCTGACGGCAGCCCCTTCCGATGTTAAAAAACGATGACAGGTTTCCTCCTTGGTTAACAGGCAATTTTGCATTTTTATATAAAATCTTTATCCAATGATATAAAATTTTCTCCAAATTTAAAAAATGTAAGTACTTTAAATATAAAGACCCATGACAGAGAATCAAAAGCTTTTTCAAAATCAATCAATAGAATTAAACCTGGCAGATTATTTTCTTCTGCGTATTGCATAACATCATATATAAGTCTAGTGTTTTCTCCTAAGTATCTTCCAAAGATAAAACCAGATTGATCGTTATTTATCAGCTTAATAAGTGTTGATTTAATTCTATTTGCAATAGAGCCTGAGGCAATTGTATATGTACAATTTAGGAGGGAGATTGGTTTATAGTTTTTTATATGCAGTCTCGATTTATTTTCCTTTGGTATAACGGTTATTATTCCTTCTATTTGAGTTATTGATAGTTCGCCCTTACTGAAGCCATAGTTTAAAGATCTTACTACAAAATGCCCTATTTGTTGCCAAAATACTTTAAAAAAATCAGCACCAAATCCATCTGACCCTGGGCTACGGTTATTTTTCATTTTTCTGAGTGTTTCAGACGCTTCTTCAAAGGATATATGGCCTTCAAGATTAATTGATTCACTATCTGTAAGTTTAGGTATATCAAAGTCTTTTAAGTCATTTTCTAAGTTAATATTTTCTAGTTCATTGTCTTTGCTAGTATATAGTTGTTCATAGAATTTCTTAGTCTCTTTTAAAATTTCATGTTGATCTGATATGATTTCTCCATTTTGTTTTTCTATTTTAGGAATTATCTTTGAAGAGTAATTATGGGATTCTAAATTGCAAAAAAATGAGGTTGGTTTTTCATCATTCTCAATTATATTTGCTCTTGATCTAATTAGGTAGCCGTTCATTTTCTGTTTTCTTAATATTCTTAATTCATTTGTGTATGTTTCTAAGGTTTCTAAGTTATTTAAAGACAAGTTATTTTCTAATGTTTCTATTTCAGCAATCAATTCATTTTCTCTTTTATCTGTAATTTTCTTCTTATAACTAGAATAAGATATAGATTTACCGCGTAATTCCATGAGTAGTGTTTCGAGAAACAGTTGGTCATTTATTGAAAATTGTATTTCATTATCGGGGATATTACTTATGTTCTCCATATTGTAAATTGGAACAGCATACTGTGTTTTAATGTCTTTAATTTTTCTATTTATTGTGTTTAAGTATTCAATATCACCTAGAAGAGAGTTGTTATGTTTCCAAAGGGATTTACCACGTATAAATTGATTAAAATTCAATTTTAGAACTATCATTGAATGATCAGAGCGGTAACTGGGTTCAATGGTACAATTTTCTATTGAAGAAAACATATTTTCAGAAACAAGGAAGAAGTCGAGTCTAGCTTGTTTTAAAGGAGTTCTTCGTCTCCAAGTATACCGTTTTAAATGGGGATGTAATTCTCTAAAAGGATCAATTAGATTATAATCGTATTATATTATAATCTTACTAATCTAGTCGACAAGTAATCTCTTAGGCCGTTTGCAAGTTAAAGTATAACAAATAAGTAAATACAACTGACCCCAATCGTGTCACCTATGCATCAGAAAAGTATTGCAAATTTAAAATAACTTTTCTAAGAACCAAAATCAATCTATTTCTTGATAAAAAGAAGCTCTTTACAAAACAGGTGTTCACTCTCTGGCAGTCAGCTAAGCACTCACCACAATACTGATATTCTCTCAACACACTCACACCAAAACCATATACCGTAACTCAATGATATGTAGCAATTACACTGGACAGTGAGTGAGTAAATGTACATGTATACTTGCAGGTACTTATGCACTACCATATTAAAGGGACGTTGCCTGTTTTCCCATATTAAAAACATATAAGAACTATTATCGTTTATAAACAAGATAAAACGTAAAATTAAGCTGTCATTTTACAGTTGTGTTTACTACAGAGATCGTCATCGGACATATAAAACATCAACTTGTAATATGACAGGGACATTACAAAATTAAAAACATTGTCAAATAACGTCTGTAAGCTAAACTGCTTTGCAATAAAACATGCATGTGTCATACACAAGCTTTATTAAAAATATTAAAATCAATAGTAGTACATAATTTTAATCATCCCGAAGATGGCATGCATATGGCGGTGGACATAGAGATGGTCCCAATACTATGCCCCGAAGGGCGAAAACAAAGTGGAATTTATTTGGGAGCAGCGGTTTTGAAGCCTGCATATCACAAGTAACAGTCAAAAGACTAAATTAAAAAGCAGACAACATATCCTATGAGTGGTTACACAATACCCAGAGCCTTTTATTGGCCGGAGTATTTGAACCACCGAATCGAAAATTAAGTAAAAAAACAAAATCAATTGAAAATGTACCACCGATAACTAAATATAAGTATCGGGCTCAGCATAATTATTTTTTATAAATGATGCTTTACATAAATATTGTTTACAAAATAAACGTATGTATCATGAATTCCAGCAACACATATAAAGGTCGAACAGGAAATATAGCATTCACAGTCAACCAAATTCAACAGTCAAACAAAAACATAGGCGGACACTATCGGTTATTACCTCCCTCCCATATTACCTCCCTCCCATTCCCTTCTCTTCCAGGATATACATAATTTCTTTAAAATCTGATTTAAAAATGAAGTCCATATACTATTGGCAAGAGTTCATTTAATCTGAATTGTCAAGAGTCCCTTTAATCCAAGTTTAATTATTTACAAAAGTCCAAATAATCCTTGGTCGCTTTTAGTATAGATGAGCACACTAATGTGTATCATCCTCCACAATATATATTTAATAAAAAGCATCCACTGTTTTCACAATGTCCCTTTAACTTCATACTGAACAAATACTGAACTCCAAACACTGAACAAATAACATCCCCAAAAGGCTGTATTTATACTGTCATAGAACATCATAGAACATATAGAAGCTTTAGAATATTTCAATAAGGAAACCGTGTAATTTTTAAATAACCTTGATAGTCATATGGTGTTTCATATCATAAACATAAACATTACCATTAACATGTTATTTACTCATCCAGAAAATACTATAAGTTACTAATTGTAAATAAATGGCCTTTGATGACAAAACACAATTATAACATATATATGGAGAAATATTTGTGAACTACCAAGGACAGACAACCTTCAGACGAACTACGGCAGGGCGCCTAGCCATGACGAGATACACAGAAATCAAGCGTATAAATTCACTCCCTAAAAAGGATAGTTGCAACACACGTTGATGAGCTGTATCTCTATGTAGTATGTGAATTATTAGGTGTAGAAATCACACTTAATAATGATCTTAAATAACAATCTTAACATTATATAACTTACATTAAGACAAGTAAATTGATGTACAACTAAACTTGTATTCATCATATATAAAACAGGCAGTGTACCTTTAAAATAAACCTGTAAGCAAATTAATACAAATCACTGCTTCAATGCACATCACTATAAACTGACCACACAAGTGACCAATCAGATCATTGCTTACCTGAAATGCATTTTCCCGCTTTCTGTCTTTGTGTCAGATCTTGGAAAAACACCTTAGAGTCAACATCATAACACACTCGTCTGGAGGCACAATTAACAAATTAACGCATACATACATACAGTTATAGCTCATATGAATGGGCCATATTTAAGCATTCAACCACACACAGCTATATTGAGACAGTGAAAATGAAAGGTGCCGGATCTTGGGGATACTATGAATTCAGTAAATATAATAAAGGGAGAGAATTTGAACTTATTGGGATCTCGCTAGAGATTCACGTTCACAAGGCAGAATTATATATAGGGAGAAATATTTGTGAACTACCAAGGACAGACAACCTTCAGTCGAACTACGGCAGGGCGCCTAGCCATGACGAGATAAACAGAAATCAAGCGTATGAATTCACTCCCTAAAAAGGATAGCTGCAACACACGTTGATGAACTGTATCTCTATAAATATAACACCAACCAATCAATATTAAAACCAAGGCGTGTATTGATTTTCAATATATGTCATTATATAGAGAAATATTTCACATACATTTTATCTATTTATTTGTATGTATAGACACATAGCTAAGAGTGAATTCCATCGATCCATTAATTTAGGGCGAGTTTCAAATTTATTTATCTTACATATATACAGAATACTTATGGGTTGGTGCCGACAACAGAGAAGTAGAGGGCGTTTTTCTCTGGTTAGATGGATCGCCACTGATGTCTAGCTTATGGGGTGCTCAGCGACCTGACAACTATCAAGGGCAGGAAGACTGTGTATCCCTACACACAACATACTTTGTAATGGATGATAAAAGTTGTGTCCATAAGTATTGGAGCGTCTGCGAATTCGGTGATACAGAGTAAACGATGTTATCTTTTTCTATGTTTAATGTTCTACTCGTCTATGTTTACGTAAGTTGTATTGATAAAGGAAATTATTATCTACCTAACTACCACGAGATCATTACACCAGCGACAATATCACTTTGCCGGGACTATTTTCTTACCATTATATAGAAATTTTATCTTCGAACATGGTTTTTTAACCGGATAACAACGTGTTCCTGTGACATATTTTCCATATCTCACAAACCATGTTGATTATTTTCTATTTCTTAGAACTAAGTCACGTTTTACGTTACACACAAATATAGGACGTAACATGTTCTTAATTAACTTGTTTATTTATAGACTACTAAAATCACTGTAGGTATTACTCCGCACTACTGATATTGAGACGAATCCCGTTACAGCACTAGTTTAGCGCCGTTTCCTATGCAATTTCCATCTTTAGCAGACGACGTACTAGCACGTGTTTAATAACTTGTTGCACACCACAAGGACCCGGTCCATGGCATGGCTACGATAAAACCATAACACATATTCGTCGAAATTCATGATCTCGGACCTTTTATTACAAATAATTTACATTTCACTGGGATGACAATATGGTAAGAGTGAGACTTTGAACACCATAGAACCTGGTTAAAAAAACCAGCAGCCTTATTTGCCACTGAATGTTCCAGGGTGGTCCTTGTATGCTACATTTCCGGTTCGACTTTTATACCTGCTTGTACACATATGAGCATTTTGGTGCTATATTGTATTGCCTGTTAATGCTGCCTAGTTAGAGACTATATCCCGGTCGGGGATGTTTTTATTTACACTGTCCCATTTTATTGGGATGCCATTAGGGTAAGAGTGCGGTGTGGTGAACCCTAGAACCTGGTTTCCTTGTTTAAACCCCAAACGGCCCTTTTTAAAACTTACCGTTATTTTTTATTTTTCCTTTATTCATTGGAAATCAGTGATTAATGGTACGTTCCTGTAATGAACCAGACCAATTTAGGAAGAGTATTGAATGAGTCTGATGGCTACAATAATACACTGCTTCTTATATTTTCTGAAAGTTATCTTTCAATCCAATTCTTGAAGTAAACGATTTTAAACAATACAAGTTATATAGAATATACTATGGACGATATGCTTGTTGCGTTAAAGGGAGTTCATCAGGATTTTTCTAGAAATATCTTAATTATAAAAATGTTCCAATTCATGATAAAACACTTATATCCATCAAAATATGATGTTCGAACCATATTGTTAAGGTTTAAACGTCGAATACACCATATACCTAGGACGGAATCGGGCATAAAATGCTGAAATTAACCCAGGTGCGTAACCTAGGATAGCACATATTACTGAACAGAATGAATTACCTTATAACTAAGGGGTCATTTTTAGGATCATTCATTATGTTTAGGTGCTTTAAAATAGAAAATATCATTATTTGTCAATTTTAAGTCGGACCCATAGACCCCTTTCAAAAGCCTGATGTACTCCCTTTAAAAGTAAATATAAAAATCGAACAGGAAGTAGCATTAAAGGACGACAGTAAACTACAAACACACAAAGAAGCAAAGTACAACTATATATAAAGATGAGTAAAAGGCAAGATAAGACATCAAAAACACAGGGTTGACAATAGGGCTACCGCCTTGGAATGGTCAGTGGCAAAAAAGGCCGCTGGGGTTTTGGATCAGTATAGATACGTTGAATGGTATGAGAATGCTAAATGATGAATGTAATTAGACATATATAAACATTGTTATACAGCTTTTCATTTAAAATGTATTGTAGGTTAAGATCAAATATGTACGTTCACTAGATGATAATCCAGTTGAAAATAATGCAAATCATGATAGCCGAGTGTAAATAGAGGATCTTAAACTCGTTCCCATTTCATATAAGATTTCTGAAACGAGTTATGAATTATTTTATTTTAACGAGCCTTTTGCCGAGTTAAAATTAAAAATAATTCATAACGAGTTTCATAAATCTTATATGGAATGGGAACGAGTTTAAGATCCTTTTCATCACATAACATTGCAATCAAATTAGTAAAAAATAATTCAGATGGACATCGCGCCAAAACGTCATAAAATGTGTGACGTCGTAACGTCGCGTCTCACACATAACGTTGCGTATAAAAGAGTTCGTGTTTTACCTCTTTACAAAATAGCAGTTTACGCCAACTTTTTAACAGACCAACAACAATGTTTTGTATAACGTGCATTATTTTTATAAGCTGTCACAAATAATAAGTTTATGACTCAGATCTGGGTGAATTTGTAAAAAAAATAAAATAGTTTCAGTTAATAAACTTGCGTAGTGTTACAGGTTTAACTCAACCAATCAAAATCGTTCCAGGTTGTATTACACGTGTGTCATACAATAGAATATTAAATGGGTGTTCGACACTGCTAACAAGGGACGTTATGTGATGAACAAATAATATGTGATTATATTTATTCATAATGTTATTTATTTATTATTATTATTATTATTATTATTATTATTATTATTTATTTCATACTTATTTTATACCATTTTTCGTCTCATCTATTTCTGGATTATATTCGTTGATAGAAAATGTAGTTGTTGTTTTTTGGAATGGTCTTATTATTCGTTCTTATGTTTGATAAGTGCTCTGGAAGGAGAAGTAATTAATGGCAACACTTATAGTTTGTGTAGTACTATTGAAATACTATATGTAACAAATATCCTAGTTTTGACATTATATATTACAATAAATGTTTCTTCAAACTGTATGTGCAGTAGTGTACTCTTTAGGTAAAAGTGATTGTGTGCAGTGGGTAAGTTAAGTTAAATAATGATTACTCTGGAATTAAAGTTTAAAACACGGCGAGTTATTTCACTGAATTTAACGAAGCGTGCATTTCCCACGTTTAATTGCCATTGAAAATATACATATTTGTATTTAAAATATACGACACATTATGATGTAGTCATATATTAAGATCTATCTATAATTGACAGTACACTAAATGCGTATAAGTAAGACAGAATACATATATGTATATGTAAATGTGCATCATTAACATATAGGCGCCGTGTATTAAACGACTGAAACAGCGATCTTAGGATCCAATCATTTTGCGGGAAAACTCCGTGGCGTCACTAAGTCCAGGAACCAACTACTGCGTTCAAAATACACTCTGCGGTATATACTTGCTAGGTAAAGATAAATAGTATATACACGAGTCCTAAAGCTATCTGCACGAAATTTCGTATTTGAAAAGGACAATAATGGATTTTCATATTTACTTACATTAGTCTTAACTGCGTGGCGTCACTAAGTTCATTTCCTTTTTTTTGAAAGTAAACAACTTTTGATGTGCACGACGTTCAAATACGGTCTGAATATTTGTTCTCGGCGTTAATAACGTTATATAATTACGCTATTAATATGTATTTATTGTAAATCTAAATGGGCCCCTTTTGACGGCAGTCTCTTCCAATATCAGAACATTTTAATCATATCTTTATGATAATGTGTACATTTTTCTCTAGATTTGTTTTGCCATCGTTGTTTAGATGATTTTCTTGAAATGTAGTGTGTCTTTGTACTCCTGAAGAAGGCGTATAGCCGAAAGCACTCGAGTATCTATTTTAGCGCTAATATACACGCTAACTAAGAGTGTTTTGTTTGTTTATAGCACTATAAATGATAATTTTCACATTGTATTTTAACAAAATTACTTTATGATTTAGTATCCTTTCTTGATCCAGTGCTTGTGAAAGGTATTCTGTTCAATGTACCATTGTGTCTACTATATATATTATACTACATGCATGTGTTAAGTTTATGCCACATCATTCCTATTGTTTTACATCTTGTTTTCTATGTATACTAAGTGTTAACATTGTATTCAATATTTTCTGTATGCAATGCATGTTAATGCATTCTTACATATTTCTTTTATTTCACTTTTTTTTCTATTTAAATAGTATCAATAAATGTTTTAACTGTATTGATATTGTGACCTTGTGTGTTTATACGAATCCCATACAAATACAACTCCATTGTAATGACATTAATAAGAAACCATGTAGAATGCATGATTAATTAAAATTAACACCTTTTAAGGTAGAAAGTGGTTTCTCTCAAATATTTAAATTAGACGAAATGTATAATCCAGTTAAAAATCCACACAAATGGTGCACTATATATACAGATAAGAGTGACTGTTTACGTTTGGTTGCATTCTTTTCTGACGAATTCTTGATTAATTTTGCAACCTGTCAGGCCCCTTTGTTTCCCGAAGTTTATAGATCACATCTTCTTAAACTAAAGGCTGTGATATTCATTCATAGTCGCAGAAATGTTTTTAGATTAGTGTTCTACTTTTCCAGTAGGATTTCGTTGTGGCGATATCGCTTTGAGAAAGATCTACTAGTTTATTATGATAACGAAAACCTTTCTGAAGAAGTTTACTTGTAATAAAATATGAAAGGCGAAATTTGGAAATAGCCGAACACGATAAGTACAAAATATTGCAGTCTCGGTTTCACTTAGTCTGTTCATGAACGGTAGTGAAAAGTGAGTGCTTGCTACCGTTCACGCCCTCTAGCCCCGGGTTGAGCAGAACTCAATATTTAAAATGTCTACAGCACAAATATTTCAGCCATCCCGAAGATGGTGTGCATATGACGGTGAACAGGGAACATGCAATGAGGTATTTTAACACCATTCCATGGCCAGCAGCGTATGGTCCAAGTTTCTAACAAAACGATTTGCCCTAAACTAGAAAACAATGGGCGAAATAAACAAAATGGAATTTAGTTGGGAGCAGCGGTTATGAAGCCTGCGAATCACGGGTAACGGTCAAAAAGTAAAAGGCAGGCAACATATCCTAAGGGTGATTAAACAATACTCAGAACCTCCAAAGGCTGGAGTAGTGGAACTATTCAAAATTTAAGTAGGAAAACAAAATACAAAGGTATTTAAGAATGAACCACCAATATCTGTAAATATCGGGCTCAGCGATGACTTGATTTCATTCATTGAAGTTTTTAAAATAGATACAAGCCCTAGCAAAGGAATGAGCCGGGAGATATAAAAGTAAATATAAAAGTCGAAAAGGAAATGCAGCTTTCACATAACACAGTAAACCCAAAAACACGCAAAGGACAAACAAGAATGGAAATGTTGATAAAGAATAAAGGCATATGACGTCTCAAACACAAAAAGGGTTAACATGGAAAGGTCAGTGTCAAAAAAGGTTACTGGAGGTTTAAACCAGGTTATAGGGTGCACCACACCTCACACATACCCTACTTGTCCTTTTGGGCTTTAAGTGGGCATCATCATATGCTTCACAGCATGTCCGGTCATCGCACAATTAAAGAGGAAAGCATAGTGGCGAACTGTAAATGAGTCCACCACCAAATGCAAAATGATAGGGTCATAACCTCTTCTGATAAACCTTTTAACACGTTTAAAAAAGATAGTAGGAAAGTGATCATGTCCAAGGATCTTACGACGTTTGTAAATCACATCCCCATGGAATATTTTCATGAACTCAGTCCAAAGTTGTTCAATATCCTTGGTACTGGATGTCCTGTTATATGGCCCTAAGTTCTTCCCTCATCCCTTCGTAGTTGGCATTTTTATACACAATGACTTTCCTTCGTGGCATCTTGACTCTCATTGGACGGAGACTGGATTCTATGTAGACTGCTTCGTGATCTGTATTTCAATCTTGTTAATGAGTGTCTGTTTTTTTGTGAAGAAGAGGTCAAGTGTATTTGCAGTTGTTTCTTTATTACTACTGTTTTACCATATTTTATTCCTGATTTTTAGTAAAAAATGAAATTAAATGGAATTGGGGTGTTAAACACACCAACACATGAAATGTTATATGGCGCCTAACAGGTATGAACATGTCAGGCTCATCCTCCATGTACATGGAGATAAAATATGGAGAATGGGCTTAGAACCTTCTCACCTGCAGAACTGCGGAGTTGCTGCAAATTCTATTGTAGACACTCCATTTACGCTGGAGCCACGTTTATTGTTTTTCTGCCACTGCTCTAGTGATTTGAGCGAGATGGCACCTGTAGCAATCCAGCGGTCATGAAGAAGACCTTTAATGAGCATGAACAAAAAGTAAATTTCAATTAATAAGAGTATTACGCATATATTTGATAGTGTATAAAACTATATACAAATACATACAGTACCTAAAACAACAAAAACAAAGTTAATGTGATGATACAATGCAACAACTAGGAGTAGTCTTTGACGTCTTTTTCGGGAATCAAAGAATCCTATTTCTTTGGCCAATGTAACCAACGTACGAGTACTTTCCTTTGTTTGTTGCGTACACATTTCTTCAACACTTTTTCTATGTGATATTCCGTTGTATCATCCACGTTCACAGCTTATATTTCGGATTCATAAATGTATCATCTATATTTTCTTCACCTGACCAGTCTCGTAAAGTGTAAATTGGTAGAACTTCTCGTTTGAAGCGTTTGAATCTTGAACAGCTCCCCGGTTCATTTGTGTGAGTATTCCCTCTCAAATACGGTTCGAATTGTTTGGCCAATTTTATATTTGTATCTTCTTCGTATTTTAATAGGTGGATTGCTAAATTTAAAAGTGAATACAGTCAATTAAAGATGCCTCAAATCTGTAAAACCTCATACAGTTAAATTGGCAAATATCAACCAATGTAAACCCCCATCGGCCTTTTTTGGCACTGACCGTTCCAAGACCGTAGCCCTATTGTCAACCCTTGTTGTGTTTGTGACGTCATATGCCTTTGCCATCCATGCTTGTCCTTTGCGTGTTTTTGAGTTTACTATATTCCGTGAAAACTGCATTTCCTGTTCAACTTTTATACTTATTTTTATTATCACAATAGTGTTGTTTGTGCCGTGCGGCGGCCTTAAAAAGTCTCCCCGTACAATCAATATTGTTATTTTTACATCCCACAGGGATTGTATGACGTTCATAGATCCAGATTCATCTTTAAACACATGTTTTACTTATACCATGTTCACCGACATTTATGCCCATTTTAATAGAATGTTCCATAACTTTTCTTTGTGATCTTGAATTAGACACTTGTGTTGAGTTTTTGACCCCTATTAACCGTCCGTCTATTATTAATAACGGATCTTTGATACGTAATAACGTAGTACCTCTAATAATTACTAATTGGCCCTTATTTCGCTTTTCACAGAATGGTATTACATTTAAAGGCTATCCAAAAAAGTGTGTATTTTGGTGTTTTTTTGTACAACCCACATCGGTCACTGAAGTGAACAACAGGCATAACAGTGAATTAACCCGGGGCTAGAGGGTGTGAGTGGTAGCTATCCTATTTCACTACCGTTCATGAACAGTCTCAATCAAACCGAGACTGCAATATTTCGAATGTGTCATGTTCGGCCTTTTCCAAAGGTCCACTCTCATACTCTTTTATAAACGTTCAAGCATCTGCATAAATGTTTGAATGTTCATACTCTTCCAGAATCGCAGCCCATCACAGGCAGACACCTCTGCAACCCACCACAGGCAGACACCTCTGCAACCCATCACAGGCAGACACCTCTGCAACCCATCACAGGCAGACACCTCTGCAACCCATCACAGGCAGACACCTCTCTGATCGCAACCCATCACAGGCAGACACCTCTGATCGCAACCAATCACAGGCGGACACCTCTGATCGCAACCCATCACAGGCAGACACCTCTGCAACCCATCACAGGCAGACACCTCTGCAACCCATCACAGGCAGACACCTCTGCAACCCATCACAGGCCGACACCTCTGCAGCCCATGTAATGAATTATAAGACTAGGAATAAAACATTTCAAGTTTATAAATACATTCTATTATGCCCTGTTACATGTGTGGGCCAAATCATAAGGCATTAGACAAGCTTAATAAGTACGTGTATTCACTATCAGAGCTACAATATACTTCCACTTTATTAGAGACGTAAGCATGCATGTTTGTATAATAGTTATAACATATTATAAGACCACATCAATATAGAACATCCTCCCTATATGATTTTTAAGGATTTTTAACAATATCAAACTCTGTTGCTATTATCAACGCACTTCAGCTGGCAGACTGTTTGTTACACGCTATCAAAAACTAACTGTTGCTAGTATCAAGCACTTTATCTAGGAGTCGGTTACACTCGTAATTAATTTTGACAGTATAAACATGCAGGACAAACTGTATCAAGACAGTGCTCAGGTTCAGAAGGAGATTGCCATTAATTTAGTGTCAAATCCAGATAATTATAATGTTTTGGAATGTTTTGGAAATTGGTATGTGTCCTTAGGTCAGTCCATCCTGAACGATATACAGTCCATATCCATAGTGTGTAGCTACCTTACATTATCGCTGAGACTATGGCAAAAATATATAACCAGTAAAAGAATAGAAAATGTGTACACTCGGTTATAATATATAAGAAAGCATGCAATGAAAAAAAAATACAATTAAATCCATTTTGAACGATCGCGGCTTTTATAATCCAGTGTTGAAATTATCACGGCTTGTGTAATCCAGTATTGATATTTTTTATTTTATTCTTTTTATGAACTTATTTCACTTTTACACTTTTACACTTTTAATTATATTTATCAGGTTTTTTTATTTTTCTGCCGGATCGCGTTTTATATGTAGATCCTGTTGGATGCTGATGATTCTGTTTTGTTGAGGGTGAAGGGCGTTTCTCTCTGTTAATCCGACGTTGTTGAGGTAGTATATGATCATGCGTAGGTACATCCATTCCCTGGTGAGATAATGGTGATTGTGCTAGTTTTGGTCTCAGATGTTTACGATTGCGTCGGTATATGGCACCGTTGTTTGCCTTTACGACGTAAGATCTCGGTGAATTATGTTTTCGTACAATTTCACCTTTCAGCCAGCGGTCATTATGTCTTAGCATTACTTTGTCACCCGTATTTAGAACTGATAGTTCGTTTCCACTGCGTTTGTCATAGTTTCGTTTCTGCTTTTCTTGCCTATTTTTCATGTTTTGCTGGAGATTGCTGCATTGTTTTGGCATGAGCAAGGGTGCTGTCGTCGGGATGGTTGATTTCAACTTACGACCAAACATCATTTGTGCTGGCGATTGACCCAGATCGTCAATTATTGTATTTCGATAGTCCAATAACGCTAAGTATGGATCCTTCGCTTTCTTAAATAGGTTCTTAACAGTCTGTACTGCCCTTTCTGCTAACCCGTTAGACTGGGGATAGTGTGGACTAGAGATGACATGTTCAAAGCCATATTCCTGCGCAAAGTATTTAAATAACGCGCTTGAGTACTGACACGCATTATCGCTGGTTAATACCGGAGGACATCCATATCTTGCAAATTTACTTTTCATATACTTGATAGTATTTCCACTACTCAAGTCGTCCAGCACGTTTATTTCTATCCATTTCGAATATCTGTCTACGAGCAATAGATAGTTTTTGTTCTTGTACACAAAAATATCAGAAGACACGTGTGACCAAGGCCTGTCTGGAATTTCCACTTCAATCATCGGTTCTTTGTGATTTGCATTTTGATTATGTGCACAAATTTCTCATGTTTGACATAATTCCTCAATGTCACTAGCCATGCCAGGCCAATATAAGGATTCTCTCCCTAAACCTTTTGTCCGTGTAATTCCCATATGTGATTTATGCAAATTCTCTAACAAAGACTTTCTCACAGCTTTTGGCACAATTAGCTTGTGATTTTTAAATAACAGTCCGTCTGTGCTAGTTATTTCATCCCTTGTGTTCCATTAAACTCTTATATTGGGTGGAACTGAGCCTTTACTTTCGGGCCAGCCTTTCATTACTATTTCATGTAGTTGTTGAAGGTCGCTGTCGTCCGACATGGCTCCTTTTATTTCTTCTAGCTGGGACTCTGTTACAGGTAAATATGACAATATATCAATTTCATTGATAGATATATCTGGCTCCAGTGGCTCTGTGGTTTCATTCAGGTAAGATCGGCTTAACAAATCAGACACATATTGTTCTTTTCCCGGTTTGTACCTAACATCAAGATCGTACTTCTGCAGTGTAAGAAGTAGCCTTTGTAATCGTGGTGGGCAGTCATGAATTGGCTTCTTCCATATAGACTGTAGGGGACGGTGATCCGTTTCACAAATTACATGTCTACCATATATGAATGTATGGAACTTTGAGCATCCAAAACTGATAGCTAAAGCCTCTTTTTCAATCTGAGAATGCTTTTCTTGGCTTGGGGTCAATGCTCTCGATGCGTATGCGATAGGTTTTCCTCCTTGCAATAACGCTGCACCAAGCCCTTTTGAGCTCGCATCAACTGTCAATGTTAACTCTTCTTCTGGTTCATAATATCTCAAAACAGGTGCTTCGGTCACCAGCGTTTTCAACTTAGTGAAGCTTTCTTCCTGTTCTGTCTCCCAGTGCCACGCTATTTCCTTATGAAGCAATTCTCTTAATGGTGCACTCACCTGTGATAGACTAGGGACAAATTTAGCCAAGTACTGTATGAATCCCATAAAACTTTGCAACTGTTTTATGTTGGTGGGACGTTCCATGTTGTTAAGGGCTCGTACTTTTTCGTAGTCTGGCTTTACACCTTGTCCTGTAAGAATGTGACCGACGTATGTCACCTGATCTTTTCGAAACTCGCATTTATTTGGGCTCAATTTCATGTTTGCTTCACGAACACGTGTCATTAAACGATCCAGTCTTTCGTCATGTTCTTGCATATTGCGTCATCAACAATGCATACACATCCATCTAAATCAGCAATTAATTCAGTTGTCGCCCTTTGATAGACTTCACTTGCTGATCGAATTCCGAATGGTAGCCTTTTAAAACTGTAACGCCCAAATGGAGTATTAAACGTACACAGTTTTTCACTTTCTGCACTCAGTTTTATTTGCCAAAAACGTACAGTCAACTTTTGAGAATACCTTTGCTTCTGGTATTTCAGCGATTACATCTTCTATCGTATTCATAGGATAGTGTTCTCTTTTTACGACTTTGTTTAGATCCCTCGGGTCAATACATATCCTTATGTTGCCATTAGGTTTCTGGACAGTGACCATTGAATTGACCCAATCTGTGGGTTCATTCTGCTTTTTTATGACTCCTAGCTTTTCCATATGGTCTAATTCCTCTTTAACGTTTTTTCTTATTGCGAATGGAATCTTTCGTGGTGCATGTATTACAGGTTTCACATTTTTATCAATTGTAATGTCATACTCGCCAGGTAGGCAGTCTAAGCCTTTAAAACAGTCACCATGTTACATGTGTGGGCCAAATCATAAGGCATTAGACAAGCTTAATAAGTACGTGTATTCACTATCAGAGCTACAGTATAAGTCCCCTTTATTAGAGACGTAAGCATGCATGTTTGTATAATAGTTATAACATATTATAAGACCACATCAATATAGAACAGCCCCTGTGAATATAAACTAGGAACATGTATCCTTTTCAAGTAAACTAACCCACCGTGAATTGTTTAATGTTTATGGTGAGAATCAAGTTTCCTATGCAACATTTTTGGATAGCCTTTAGATAGTTATAGATTGTTACGCCTAATAATTGGTATTTCTATTATGGATGATAAAACAGTGGAGCTCAGACATCAATTTAACTTGTGGCCGTTAAACAGTCATGTACCGATTAATCGACTTCGTCACTGTAACCGATCATCAATTACTTAGGCCTCCGATTATGACGGTCGATTATGAAAGTCTCTAATCAATCCCCGGTAAAAGGTAAAAAAATGCAGTTAAATTAATCTTAAAATAGAAATAATCTTGATTATCCAGGAGACACTAGTTAATACACTTGGGAAAATGTGCATTTATACACAAATACAGATAAGACTAGTTGTGTTGATTGAATTGAAATAACAATGGCATAAGAAACAAGAAGAAAGAATACAGACTTTATCAGAAATTCTTTCAAAGGTCAAGGACTGAAACTGGTTAACAGGCACATGTTCTACTTCATATTGTTTAACCGATTAAAACTGATGATTGATTGGTTACATCCAACTGATTATAACCGATGTTCATTCGTAAATGTTCAACCAAAAGACCATCACTACAGGGTTAACTCTTAAAGAGTGTTAATCCAATGTTTGATTTTTGCTTTGAACAGTACTATTGTTTGCTTTGAATAGTACTATTGTTTACCTGATTCAGTTTAGTCCAGTTCCTTTTATCACACACAATCAACACTTTGTTTCTGTATAGAATGATGCAAGGATTGCAACGTTGTTGTTTAGGAGAATTTCCCTTCAGTTTTAGAAACTGTTCCATGTCGTATTTAAATATGTTTATCTGCTGTGCAGTCATGTATTTCGCATATACAACCTCTATTTTAGGTTATCTGCTTATCCTTCCGCAAAAAAACAACAAATGGCAATATTGTGTTTAACCGTTTTGGGTTAAAGCCATTGTTTGTGTTAAATTCCATATTCGGGTTACTGATAATGTAATAGCTGACCATACTGGGGACATTTGATGATTGTTGTTGACCATATTTGGGTCATTTGATGAAGGATATATAAACTGACCATATTTGGGTCATTTGATGATTGTTGTTGACCACATTTGGGTCATTTGATGAATGTATTTGTTGTTGGAGAGACAAATCTCTTCGATTGTGAAGTGCGTCAGCCATTTGAGGATTTATTACTATTCACTGCTGTGCTATGCTTCCCCAATTTAACGGCGGTGCCGCTATTATTGGTACCCATGTCCCTACTAGTGACATGTGGCAGTATGTAATTAATTTACGAGAACATTTGAAGAAAAGCAACTAAATTGTAAATATCTGGTTTTGTAAACATCTGAACCTAGGGTTCACTGAGTATAGTTTTCATTCACTTCAAAACTGTCCAAGGCAATCTGCCTATTGCAAAAAATGAGTATGATAATGGACCTTTGGAAACGGCCGAGCACGACACATACGAAATATTGCAGTCTCGGTTTGATTAAGACTGTTCGTGAGCGGGTAGTGAAATATGCTAGCTACCGCTCACGCCCTCTAGCCCCGGGTTGAGCAGAACTCAATATTCATAAATTCAATAGTACAACATTTAAACCATCCCGAAGATGGCATGCATATGGCGGTGGACATGGAGTGTACTACTTCCCCATGTCGTACGGCGTATGGTCCCAGTATCTAATAAAATTAAATGCGATACTTATATTTAGTTATCGGTGGTACATTTTCAATTTCTTTTGTTTTCTTACTTAATTTTTGATTCGGTGGTTCCACTACTCTGGCCGACAAAAGACCCTATGTATTGTTTAAGCACTCATAGGATATGTTGCCTGCTTTTTAATTTAGTATTTTGGCTGTTACTTGTGATATGCAGGCTTCATAACCGCTGCTCCTAACTAAATTCCATTATGTTTATTTCGCTCTTCGGGGGGGCTCAGCGATCTCCAAAGATCGAATGAATAACAGTAATGATTGCAAGCGCGGGGAGACGTTTTACTGCCACCACCTGCACAAGCATTCTCCTTTCTCTTGTTTAGACGTTCATTAAGGTGGATAATTGCCACTTTTAACATGTGCTTTTCCTGATCATCCCAATTGCATTTCGTCTATCCTTACAGTTTTAAGTAGCTATCCCGCCAACAATAGCCAGAGTGTACGTTATGTGTACACCGTTTCTAAACCTACTGACGACGAGATATATACTATTTACGTATTTTGAGAATCCAAATTACATTAAAAGTAGCATGTCCACCGCCATATGCATGCCATCTTCGGGATGGTTAAAAAATCTGTACTATTGATTTTAAGAATATTGAGTTCTGCTCATCCCGGGGCTAGTGGGCGTGAACGGTACCAATCATGTTTCACTACCGTTCATGAACAGTCTCAATCAAACCGAGACTGCAATATTTCGTATTTATTGTGTTCGTCCTTTTCCAAAGGTCCACTCTCATACTCTTTTCTATAGACACAATATAAACGGCTTTAACCAGCCAAACCCTTAAAACGGAGCTTCGAATTAAGAGCTACCAACTCATAATTCAATCATAAACCCGTGAAGATTGCCATTTTTGTCTAATATTTCTTTTTCATGAAGGTATCGAAAAAAGATAACGAAATATGACTACCTTGGATGGATCCCGCTCAATAAAATGATTAAAAAAGATGCTGTCTCCAGTATTTTGACCGGAAAGAAGAAACAACATCGGGACGTCCATTAGAAAAAACGTGTTGACACAATCTGAAACCAAAACACTGAATTGATAGATATAATAGTTATTGTATAATATAGAGGATGGTACATGAGCGACTGTGTATTATTGATGTTAATAAACGAGATGGACAAAATGATAGGATAAGAGGATCTGCATAATTTATTCCAACTAGTTTATACCAGCAATATTTTGAATCATTTTAATAAAGAAAACAAGTCTTTTTTGTGTGTTTTTTGAGAATAAGTGAATTAAATTTGAGCTGTCCCACAGTGCGAAGCGAAAATTAAGTTCATTTGCTCCTAAATATTTAAACTTTGACTTACTTATAGTTTGCCCTTTTACCTATGTAAACCTTTAAAACAAGAGGCTCAAGAGGGCATGTGATCGCACTATTGGATAATAGAAACTCAGATACCATTTATATGACATATTTTTTCTCAATTTTAGGCCATTTTTCTTTAAAATTAGGTTAGCATAAATCTGCAGTGTAAAAGAAAATCCCATGTTGGTGTGAGGTTTCACTCAAATTTCAGCAGTGTTGACCGAAGCACCACATATTCAGCTATATAGTTTATGAATTTTGTATTTTCCATAGGGTCAGATACGCATGAACGAAAGAAAATAAATGGCTAACTTGTGTATGTTATTGTTTTAAATTACTGGTCTTGGCTATACTGAAGATATTAAACAAACAACAATGTCTGCTGCCCAGATTTGAAGCTCAGATGTTGGAAAAGGCTGTAAAGTAACCCTGTGGGAATATTAATTGAGATGTGAGATCCAAACGTTGGCACGACGTCTATACAACGTTGGAAAAACTGTAAGAACCGACGAAATATAACTGGGATGATCAGGAAAATCAAATGTTAAAAGAGGAAATTATCCACCTTAATAAACGTCTAAACAAGAGAAAGAAGAATGCAGCTTGCAATAGGCAGATTACCTTGGACAAATTTGTTGTATCGAAATTTAGTAAAGATGACTAATTTAGTTTTACACAGTAGCTCAGTCATATGAACTGTTTTTTGTGTTTTTTGTGTTTTTGTGTTTCTTTGAATGTATAGAACCATCAGCATAACATGTAAAGAGCAATATAACGAAAGTGGATTGACAATCAGTCTTTTGGGAAGAAAGGAAAACATGCTTTTAAGTGATGAACTGTTCATGTTTCTTTGCAGACTACGCGTAGGTTTGCTTGACCAAGGTTTAAATGTTAGATTTAATTGTACTATCAGTATGAAAATTGTAACATGAGTCAAATTTCTGTATATGACTCTGGGAAGAATAACAATATGACTTCCAAAAAATATGATAGATGAGAACATTCCTGAATGGTTTAAAGAAGTATATCCTAAACAATAGTTTAATAAATAAAACCAATCTTGTTTCTTTCTTGTTCGTGTTTGCTGCCTCCAAGGGATCAGTATGTATTGACATTCACACTATAGCGTTTGTTTAGTGTAGTGTGGCGGCTGTAAAAAGTCGCCCGACTACGAATCTATAGTGTTATCATTTACTGGTCCTTTGGGATCATCAAACCCATCGTTTGTGGTTTTAAAGTTGAATGCCGCTTCAGCCGGTCCTAGGGTGCGGTAGAGGTGTTACCAGTATACTACCTCTCATGAACAGCCGGTCCTAGGCCTAGGGTGCGTTAGAGGTGTTACCAGTATACTACATCTCTAGGCCTAGGGTGCGTTAGAGGTGTTACCAGTATACTACCTCTCATGAACAGCCGGTCCTAGGCCTAGGGTGCGTTAGAGGTGTTACCAGTATACTACATCTCTAGGCCTAGGGTGCGGTAGAGGTGTTACCAGTATACTACCTCTCATGAACAGCCGGTCCTAGGCCTAGGGTGCGTTAGAGGTGTTACCAGTATACTACATCTCTAGGCCTAGGGTGCGGTAGAGGTGTTACCAGTATACTACCTCTCTAGGCCTAGGGTGCGTTAGAGGTGTTACCAGTATACTACATCTCTAGGCCTAGGGTGCGGTAGAGGTGTTACCAGTATACTACCTCTCATGAACAGCCGGTCCTAGGCCTAGGGTGCGTTAGAGGTGTTACCAGTATACTACCTCTCTAGGCCTAGGGTGCGGTAGAGGTGTTACCAGTATACTACCTCTCTAGGCCTAGGGTGCGGTAGAGGTGTTACCAGTATACTACATCTCTAGGCCTAGGGTGCGGTAGAGGTGTTACCAGTATACTACCTCTCTAGGCCTAGGGTGCGTAGAGGTGTTACCAGTATACTACCTCTCTAGGCCTAGGGTGCGGTAGAGGTGTTACCAGTATACTACCTCTCTAGGCCTAGGGTGCGGTAGAGGTGTTACCAGTATACTACATCTCTAGGCCTAGGGTGCGGTAGAGGTGTTACCAGTATACTACCTCTCATGAACAGCCGGTCCTAGGCCTAGGGTGCGTTAGAGGTGTTACCAGTATACTACATCTCTAGGCCTAGGGTGCGTTAGAGGTGTTACCAGTATACTACCTCTCATGAACAGCCGGTCCTAGGCCTAGGGTGCGTTAGAGGTGTTACCAGTATACTACATCTCTAGGCCTAGGGTGCGGTAGAGGTGTTACCAGTATACTACCTCTCATGAACAGCCGGTCCTAGGCCTAGGGTGCGTTAGAGGTGTTACCAGTATACTACATCTCTAGGCCTAGGGTGCGGTAGAGGTGTTACCAGTATACTACCTCTCTAGGCCTAGGGTGCGTTAGAGGTGTTACCAGTATACTACATCTCTAGGCCTAGGGTGCGGTAGAGGTGTTACCAGTATACTACCTCTCATGAACAGCCGGTCCTAGGCCTAGGGTGCGTTAGAGGTGTTACCAGTATACTACATCTCTAGGCCTAGGGTGCGTTAGAGGTGTTACCAGTATACTACCTCTCATGAACAGCCGGTCCTAGGCCTAGGGTGCGGTAGAGGTGTTACCAGTATACTACATCTCTAGGCCTAGGGTGCGTTAGAGGTGTTACCAGTATACTACCTCTCATGAACAGCCGGTCCTAGGCCTAGGGTGCGTTAGAGGTGTTACCAGTATACTACCTCTCATGACAGCCGGTCCTAGGCCTAGGGTGCGGTAGAGGTGTTACCAGTATACTACCTCTCATGAACAGCCGGTCCTAGGCCTAGGGTGCGGTAGAGGTGTTACCAGTATACTACATCTCTAGGCCTAGGGTGCGTTAGAGGTGTTACCAGTATACTACCTCTCTAGGCCTAGGGTGCGGTAGAGGTGTTACCAGTATCACTACCTCTCTAGGCCTAGGGTGCGGTAGAGGTGTTACCAGTACACTACCTCTCTAGGCCTAGGGTGCGGTAGAGGTGTTACCAGTACACTACCTCTCTAGGCCTAGGGTGCGGTAGAGGTGTTACCAGTACACTACCTCTCTAGGCCTAGGGTGCGGTAGAGGTGTTACCAGTACACTACCTCTCTAGGCCTAGGGTGCGGTAGAGGTGTTACCAGTACACTACCTCTCTAGGCCTAGGGTGCGGTAGAGGTGTTACCAGTACACTACCTCTCTAGGCCTAGGGTGCGGTAGAGGTGTTACCAGTACACTACCTCTCTAGGCCTAGGGTGCGGTAGAGGTGTTACCAGTACACTACCTCTCTAGGCCTAGGGTGCGGTAGAGGTGTTACCAGTACACTACATCTCTAGGCCTAGGGTGCGGTAGAGGTGTTACCAGTACACTACCTCTCTAGGCCTAGGGTGCGGTAGAGGTGTTACCAGTACACTACATCTCTAGGCCTAGGGTGCGGTAGAGGTGTTACCAGTACACTACCTCTCTAGGCCTAGGGTGCGGTAGAGGTGTTACCAGTACACTACCTCTCTAGGCCTAGGGTGCGGTAGAGGTGTTACCAGTATACTACCTCTCTAGGCCTAGGGTGCGGTAGAGGTGTTACCAGTACACTACATCTCTAGGCCTAGGGTGCGGTAGAGGTGTTACCAGTACACTACCTCTCTAGGCCTAGGGTGCGGTAGAGGTGTTACCAGTATACTACCTCTCTAGGCCTAGGGTGCGGTAGAGGTGTTACCAGTACACTACATCTCTAGGCCTAGGGTGCGGTAGAGGTGTTACCAGTACACTACCTCTCTAGGCCTAGGGTGCGGTAGAGGTGTTACCAGTATACTACCTCTCTAGGCCTAGGGTGCGGTAGAGGTGTTACCAGTATACTACCTCTCTAGGCCTAGGGTGCGGTAGAGGTGTTACCAGTATACTACCTGTCTAGGCCTAGGGTGCGGTAGAGGTGTTACCAGTATACTACCTGTCTAGGCCTAGGGTGCGGTAGAGGTGTTACCAGTATACTACCTGTCTAGGCCTAGGGTGCGGTAGAGGTGTTACCAGTATACTACCTGTCTAGGCTAGGGTGCGTTAGAGGTGTTACCAGTATACTACCTCTCTAGGCCTAGGGTGCGGTAGAGGTGTTACCAGTATACTACCTCTCTAGGCCTAGGGTGCGGTAGAGGTTTTACCAGTATACTACCTCTCTAGGCCTAGGGTGCGGTAGAGGTGTTACCAGTATACTACCTCTCTAGGCCTAGGGTGCGGTAGAGGTGTTACCAGTATACTACCTCTCTAGGCCTAGGGTGCGGTAGAGGTGTTACCAGTATACTACCTCTCTAGGCCTAGGGTGCGGTAGAGGTGTTACCAGTATACTACCTCTCTAGGCCTAGGGTGCGGTAGAGGTTTTACCAGTATACTACCTCTCTAGGCCTAGGGTGCGGTAGAGGTGTTACCAGTATACTACCTCTAATGAACAGACGCAATAAACCCGAGTGGGCTAGTTTTCTCTCTTTTTTGTATTTGTTGCTTCCATGGGACCCCCTTTTCAGTATTTATTATAATTGACTGTAAAGCAATTGGACACAGTAACTAGCATCACATGTACTTAATTACTTGTACGTAAGTGCGTGCACATTTAAATGGCTTTTAGGTATTGCTGCGTATGATTCTGTCAACATTATTTTACCACCGTGCCTGATATTAAGATTACCAAACGATCAGACCTTCTAGATTTGTTAGAAACAGGACATAATATGGTGGATAAGAGGTTTACGTTTCGTAATATATTAGCTCAGACAAAAGAGTTACTCTTTGGGGTTTACACTGTTCTTACATGTTGTGTTGACTGCAATTTCCTATGCATTAATCATATTAACGCCTCTTACAAATGTCCCCATATGTTTGATTGTATGACTCTATTTTTTCTTATGTTATACCGCAATGTTCTCTGCCTTTGTAGTCTTGTCTTCTTCTCAGATGTTTGCATGTCAGGAACAGATTAGTCGTCCCAGTGGTATCTGTTGAGTCAATGTTAATTCTGGACATGAAGATGCGAAAAACCAACACCATCAACAATGTTCGTAACATTATCATCACTCCCCGTGTGGTTGCCGGGGTAGAATACAACCACTGCGATCTCACAAACACACTGTCACATGCAGAGGGGTAGGACACTCACCCCCGCCCCCCCCCCCCCGCCCCCCCCCCCACCCCACCCCAACCCAACCCCCACCACCCCGCCTACATTCATATTCATTATGTAATTTTTCATCATGTTCATTCAAGGTCTTTATCATAATACCGCGTATGGATTGTCTACTATAGAATTTCCATATGTTATCTTGATGTATATGGAGTTGGCACGTTCATTCCTGGAATGCGCCATAGAACCTTTTAGGTCTCACACCACACTTCGGTTTCCTGGAATGCGCCATAGAACCTTTTAGGTCTCACACCACACTTCGGTTTACTGTGATCAATCGGTTTGTCACGCCAGCTATAAGAGATCCGACCTTATTATTCAGACAGTACCAGTACACTGTATCTTACTTTTTATATTGTTCTACTTTAAACATTATAAAGATAGGGTATTTTATGGCGGTGGCGCACGGGCTAATCATGTATTTCAAAACGCTATATGGCTATACTCGTGCCACTTTTTAAGCGGAACATAAGTGCGGCTCTTTGACTTTTTAGTTGAAGGGTTATGTCCGCTGGGTGGTATGGGGGGTCTGATGCGTTAGCTTTATATGAGTATACCTTCTACGTATTCTTGGCATTTTGACTGTTGGATATCCACAGCAAATGTCCCCTTGTTGGACTCCGAGGTGGGTGAGAAGCGTGGAAGATGAATTCTTAACGCCACATCATGGCATCACAAAACGCACAAACTACTAATAAACGGGAAAAAAAACAGAAACTGAATCTGATACTGAGGAATCAGTAATCAATCAATCTTTTCCTCGTTTTCTCATTATCGAATCGGAAAACGGGGAAAAACCTATTACAGATATGTCACCTTTCGTGATCGAGGAAACTGTCCATTCCATTGCTGGACATGTAAAACAAATTAAAAAATTAAAAAACAAAACAATTCTTATTGAAACAGACAAAAAATCTCACTCCGATAATTTACTTACAATTACACAAATTTAAACACAAAAGTCAAATGTTACGCTCACACCTCTATGAATATCTCCAAAGGCGTCATCAGGTGCCCGGATCTCTCCGGAGTACCTGAAGACGAAATTATTCACGAGCTTGCGCCACAGTTGGTAACTGCAGCTCGCCGAATAACCATCAAGAGGAATGACAAAATTATTAGTACAAATACTATCATACTCACATTTGCAACACCCATCTTACCAAAAACAATAAAGGTGGCATATCTGCAATTGCATGTTGACGCCTACATTCCAAACCCGTTACGTTGCTACAACTGCCAAGGCTTTGGGCACCACAACTCCAGGTGTCCTAAAGAAGAACGTTGTGGTAAATGTGGCGAGTCTGCATTCAAGCATAACGAATCAGATTGTCCTAACGACCTCAAATGTACCAACTGCGGTCTAGGACATCACGCAAATTTAAAATTATGTGAAAAATTTAAAAAAGGAAAAGAAATCATAACAGTTAAATATACACAAAACATTCCCTTTCCAGAAGCACGAAAATTGATAGAAGAAAAATATAAAATTTCAAGTCCGACCTCTTACGCATCTATTCTCAAAACAAAATCAACACACACAGAATGCAGGGATGCAAGTACGCAATACGAACCACAGTCAGAAATTCAAAAAACAAAGAATACTTCCTCAGTATCAAATCCAAACAAAAGTCCACAAATACAACTTAACAAACCCAAATTAAACTTTTCATCTAATCAAACTTTTTCATTTAAATCAAACACAAAACCGGCAGGCTCTGGCAATGTCAAGAGCAAGTCAATTTCTCAGAATTGGAAAGCGGGCTCTTCTAAGACTGTGAAGTCTAGTAGTTCCCCAGTCGTGAAGCCTAATACTTCCTCGGTTGGAAGGCCTAGTGCTGCTCCAACTAAGGAAGTTGGAAAGCCTAGTGCTTCTCCAACTAGGGAGCACAAGGAGCAGCCAAAGGTGTATAACGGCCCTATTGAGCTGCATAACAAATTCGAACAGCTCATGGACATTTCAGAGCCAGCAGCTGCACTGCCACTTCCATCCTCTCATGAACGGTTAGTTGAGGTGCCACTTCAGCTGACTTCTCCCAGGGAGGACGATTTATCAGTGGAGATGTCGCTGCTTGAGTCTCCTAAGACCTCTCCTAAATCTAAGGCCAAAAATAAAAATAAAATTAAAAATCGCCTTAGCGTTAAATAATGGGTAAAACTAATAAGATCATTCAATGGAATTGTCGAGGTTTGAAACCAAATTATGATGAAATCAGCTTAATTTTAAATGAACACAACCCTATTGCCTTTTGTCTTCAAGAAACATTCTTGAAGACAAGTGATAAGGTATCTTTTAAACAATACTCACTATACAATCATATTTGTGATACCGGGGACAAGGCGACTGGTGGAGTTTCGATAATCGTTAATCGAAACATTCCTCACAGACCTGTTGCGTTAAAAACAAATGTGCAAACTATTGCGGTCAGTGTTACTATGCACAGAGTCATAACAATATGTTCCTTATATTTACCAGCTAGTTCTTCACTAGACCCTAAAGATCTAAATCACCTAGTTGCACAATTGCCATCACCTTTTATACTCTTAGGCGATTTTAATGCACGCAACTATATCTGGGTAAACGATAAAGGCAAGAAAATTGAGGATTTCTTAGCCAAAAACAATTAGTGTCTTTTTAATAATAAGTCACATACTTATTTACATCCTGCTACAGGCTCTCATTCTCTTTTTCATTCTCTTTTTAAAATTGAGGATTTCTTAGCCAAAATCAATTTGTGTCTTTTTAATAATAAGTCACATACTTATTTACATCCTGCTACAGGCTCTCATTCTTCCATTGATTTAACAATATGCGACCCAACGCTTTTGATGATTTTTCGTGGATTGTTGGAGACGACCTCTGTGGAAGTGACCACTTCCCCATATTTCTTGAAAATATCGGCCCTCCACTTCTCGAAAAAACGCAACGATGGAAACTTCGCAAAGCTGATTGGACTACGTTTCAATCTCTTTGCGAGGAACAGTTAAAGCCTTCCGTTTTCGATGATGTCGAAGACGCAACTGCTCTTTTTACCAAAACTCTTCACGATATAGCTGATCAAACCATTCCAAAAACCTCGGCAAATCCTAAACGCCCACATAAACCATGGTACGACGATAACTGCAAAAAGGCAGTCAGCGATCGTAAAACTGCATTAAATAATTTTAACTTGCGGCCAACTCAAACAAATTTAGATAACTTTAGAGTTTTTCGTGCGAAAGCCCGTCGTACTATTAAGGATAGCAAGAGGAAATCCTGGAGATCTTACGTCTCTAGGCTGAACTCTCGTTCATCTCTTAAGAAGACATGGGACATGGTCCGGAAAATAAGTGGTAAAGGTAATTCTAGTTCTGTAAATCATCTTAAAACAGATAATGGAGATATAACATCTGTCAAAGATATTACAAACACTTTGGCAGAAACTTTTTCAAAAAATTCTTCTTCTGAAAATTGTCAACCAAATTTTCTGAAAAATAAGAAACAAAAAGAACAGAAGAAGCTGAACTTCAAGTCGAAAAACTTTGAAAAATACAATAAACTATTCACTCTCAAAGAACTTCGAGAGTCCATTAAAAAGGCTCATGATACATCAGCTGGTCCTGATGATATCCATTATCAATTACTAAAACATTTACCTGAATCCTGTCTCTCTACCCTTCTTGATATATTTAATAAGGTTTGGGTGACGGGAAACTTCCCCGAGTCTTGGCGGGAAGCAAACGTTATTCCAGTCCCCAAACCTGGAAAGGATCATACGGACCCAATAAATTATCGCCCTATTGCTTTAACGAGTTGTATATGTAAAACCATGGAACGAATGATTAATAAGAGACTCGTTTGGTACCTGGAATCCAACAAGCTGATAACAAAGTATCAAAGTGGATTCCGGCGCCAACGAGGCACAACAGACAATCTCATTCGATTTGAATCATTTATTAGGGAAGCTTTCATAAAAAAAGAACATCTAGTTGCTGTATTTTTTGACTTGGAGAAAGCTTATGATACTGCATGGAAATATGGTATTATGAATGATCTTCATGACCTTGGTCTTAGATGCCGATTACCCATTTTTATAGAGAAATTCTTAGATGATAGACAATTTCGAGTCGGAATGGGTTCAACCCTCTCTGATATTCATGAACAGGAGATGGGTGTTCCACAGGGCAGCATACTCTCTGTCACACTTTTTAATATAAAGATTAACTGTATAGTAAAATGCATCAATCCAGGTGTGGATTGTTCGCTATATGTTGACGACTTTGTTATATGTTATAGTGCAAAAAACATAAATACTATCGAGAGACAATTGCAACAATGTCTCAATAAACTTCAGACCTGGTCTGATGAAAATGGTTTTAAATTTTCTAAATCTAAAACTAATTGTATGCACTTTTGTCAACTTCGTAAACATCATGAAGACCCTCATCTAACACTGGATGGGTCACCAATACCAGTAGTGGATGAGACAAAATTCCTTGGTCTTGTTTTCGACCGTAAATTAACGTTTATACCACACCTTAAATACTTGAAGGCCAAATGCCTTAAAGCTCTTAACTTACTTAAAGTTGTTGCAAACACTAATTGGGGAGCAGATCGAAAAGTCCCCTTGCGACTTTACAGATCTCTTGTCAGATCCAAGCTGGACTACGGTTCGATAGTATATGGATCAACTCGCAAGTCGTACTTGCAGATGCTCGACCCTATACATAATCAAGGATTACGACTCGCCTTAGGTGCCTTTCGTACATCACCAGCCGAAAGTCTATATGTTGAAGCTAATGAACCATCACTGTCTCATAGAATGGACAAATAAGCTCTTCAATACGCCATTAAATTAAAGTCTAACCCTTCAAACCCAACTTTCGATAACGTTTTTAATCCTAGTTGTGAACCTCTTTTTGATCGAAAACCGAAGGCCATTCGACCATTTGGTCTTCGTATTAAACCAAAATTAAGAGACACTGAAATCGACCTAAATGTGATTGCCAAGTACAAAGTACCATAAATTCCACCGTGGACTTTGGAAACACCAACACTTATTTTTGATATTTGTAATAATAACAAATCCAGTACAGACCCTACTGTCTTTCAAAGCAAATTTAATGAAATTAAATCGAAATACAGTAACTTTCAACATATATACACAGATGGCTCTAAAGATGGAGATAAGGTAGCTGCAGCAGCTGTTGTTCACAAACACAGCATAAAGAGCCGCCTGCCTGACAAGGCCACTATCTTTTCAGCTGAACTTTAGGCAATTGAACTTGCCTTAAATTATATTCAGGAATCTGATGATGACCATTTTGTAATCTTTTCTGATTCCCTTTCATCTCTTCAAGCACTGGGTAATATGAAACATGATAACCCAGTTGTGCTTCAACTTTTAGAAAAGTACAATTCTCTTATAATTGATAATGTTATTATTTTCTGCTGGCTTCCAAGTCATGTAGGAATACGTGGTAATGATAGAGCTGATAGTGCTACTAAGGCAGCATTATATTTACATATATCTAATACCTAATTGCCTTATACTGATTTTAAAAGTTGTATTAACACATATATTCGTAACTCTTGGCAAACCGCTTGGGATTTGTCAGTTAACAATTAACTCCATTCAATTAAACCGTTACTCGGAGAATGGCGTTTTTCTAGTAGACCCATTCGTCGGAGGAAGTTGTCCTAGCCCGGTGCAGGATAGGGCATACACGTTATACTCATTCATATTTATTACAAGGTGAGCAATTACCAGAATGTATACCCTGCTTTGCACCGTTAACGGTCAAACATATCTTACTGGAATGTGTAGACTTTGATCCTATGCGTCAAAGGTACTACAGTGTTAATACTATGAAAGAGTTATTTGATACTGTAGATTTTAGTCTTGTTTTAGATTTCCTAAAAGAGATCAGACTATATAAATCATTATAATGTGTTCTTATATATATTTACTTGTTTATATACCCGTTGACGGGCATTTGTTGATTTTCATACATAGTTTATATTACACCTTATCATCCTTTATTTTTTAATAGTTTTGTCTTTATATATTTACATTAATTTTTAATTAATACTTCATTTCTTAATTTTTCATCAATTTTGCGCACAATATGACCTATTTATGTGTCGACGTGCCGTAAAACACCATTCATTCATTCGGTTTACTGTGTTGGCCATTGGGAATAAAGTCTAATTTTCCATTTTGAATGAAACATTTACAGTCTAAAAGTATTTTTTTGGTAAAATACAGTTACTGCTCTCATAAAAAACCACAAAATCTGATACATAGCCCACTATTTGTTTTTAAATGTGAGTGGTGTCATGCAGGCAAGGTACTCTTTTTGGCTTTCACTAAACAGTTTACACCTAAATTCGTACACATTTTGGGCACCCACATGTGTCACATTTTGCTGTCAGTAGTACAGCTCCTTCGTGAAAAAATTGTGCACTTTGGGTTAAAAGCATGAAACTTGGCACACTGGTAGAGTTTAACATACTAAATTGTTTTGGCTATAGGGCCAATCGAAAAAATCCAAGATGGCCGCCAAATCCAAGATGGCCGCCAAAATAATATGATTATTCTTATTTATTTATTTTTATTTTTTGGTATGGTAATTTTAACTCAAATTTTCATATTTTAGTGATGTGAGATGTAAGGTTTCCTAAAATAATATTATTATGGTGTCAAAACTATTACTATTACGATAAAATTCAAAATGGCGGCCTTAAAGCGCAAAAACCAGTGAAAAACTGTTTTTTAAAAAGTTAGAGTGTTATTCTAATGCAAGTTCTTTTGGCCTTTGCAATCAGAAAGGAAATCTGTATAAGGGTCCATAATGTATTGATTTAAAGTGTTAAAACAACGACTAGAAAGAAGACAAGCATTTCTTCATACACAAGTTTTCAAAACAAATCTGCACATATTCTGCTTTTCAAACTTACGCACCTTATGAGAACTAATATTCAATTATCACTTAGTCGAATAGCCAGAAGTGGTCTTGTTACAGCTATGCAGAGCATGTAGCTAGGATGATTATCATCCTACGTTTGATAATACATACATACTCTACTTAAAAATTGTGTAAATTGTTCCAAGATATCTTTTTGTGTACCTGAAAAGCTAATCGTTGTCTCTCTCACAATCACCACCACACCTACATAGTGCTGTACATCTTATTGCCGCTTTTACACATTTACATCGGCCTCTGCATCCCTTTTCTGTCACCCACATCAACAATGGTTCCCAGATCTGGTCTTGGGTTTTCTGCCAGCCCCAAAGACTTGGGTATGGTGAAATAGCACTTGATTCTAAGGACTGACCCCCAACAATACCCAGCCTGGTATGCTACTCCCTAAATGTGTTGAAGTAAAGCAGCAGATGGTGGTGGTATTAAATCGATTGACCTTCCTTTCTTTGTGAAGAGATATTTTCATCTGATGTTTCACGCGTGCTTGTCCTGTCGTACAAACTACAAAGCATTCCAGAATCGGCAACTTCTCTTCCAACTCTTGCAAAGAAGGAGTACAGCCCAATACATGAAAAGCTTCAATGACATCTGGATAATTGCTGCTTACTGCCCATGCAGACTTGATTCCTTTACCACTGAAAAAGGAAGTTTGGTCACAGCCTGTAAACGCATGCATACCTGACAATGTTCCGACCTTTCTGGACCCAGGGATTCGAATATGCCAAGTGCAGATATGAAACGAAAATGCTTCCCAGTGCCAAATGTAATCCACAATTCATTCACACAAAGCTCACTAAAGATAGCAATTGATAACTCAAGAACATCAGTATCAACAGTTCTGATCATCACTCGTTTGTAGTTTTGTTTACCACAGTCTTTCACATGCAACAGTAACCTAGTACCTGCCTCTTCATACATGTGTACATGGCGAAAGATCACTTAATATTCTCTCGGTGGATTGAAGATTACATCTTTGTCCTTGGTTGACACTATTTGTTTATCAATAATTTCAGTCGCCACAGATTCAGTAGCTAGGTAGCTAAATAGTTCGACCTTATTTTCATCAACTCGAAGGAATGATTTCCAATTTGCAGGTACATTTGAATCTGACTGCACTCTTCTACGCACACCGTTACCACGTTTACTGCGTGTCATTGCCGGCTATCCTTGATATACTGATCCCAGACAATATCTACTCTGCTTGTATTTTGTAGTTGTCTTTTGACGAAGGGAGTGAATACCTGCTTGGAGTAATCTGCAAATGTATTGGCTGCTCCAGGTTTTAACATGTTAACTGTAGCTGCACCATCGAAGTGGTTCTGCAGACATGTTACCAAATCTGATTTTTTCCAGATCGCAACTTACCAAAGCTAGAGAGAGATATGGGGTAGCTTTGGTAACTTTGGTTTTCATGGCGAAAAATGTCATCAATGTCACCATCACGAACTTGACAGGAAAACATAGAGTTGGGAAAATAATGAACAGTTCTTTGTTAGCGTATTGATTGCCTCCCTTTCATTTGTTACATTGGACAACTAAACAAAGGAAACATGTTCTTCTTTATTGGGTCACATAACGAAACAGTTCTCTCTTTAAGCCGTTCCTGCACATACATGGCGAACTTCTCTTCTCCTACTATTTCTATTACGAACTGTGGCAGCTACATACTCATCTACAATGTATCTAGTCTCTAATACTACCAGGTCACTACTGTACTCCTTAAAATGATTTCCCATTTCCTTCACAACTCCACATATACAGTCACATTTAACTTGATTTGCAAAGGTAGATTGAAATCCTTTCTGATGTTCGTGATGATGTTTATTTGGTTCCTTACATTGAGTATTCTTAATAGGATCCTGTGACAATTCAAATTCGCTTATAACCCTTGACACTTCTGGTCATGAAACCATCCACCGAAGCAACTGTGTTGTATTTTCTGTTAGGCCCACTGCTCCCCCATCATCTTTGACATATTTGTTGTTCTGCTCATGGGCATGGTCAATTACAATTGATGAAAAGGCCTGCTGGGTTTTCTGAATCACAAAATTGCCTTTGTTAAACTCTGTGACTACAGCTGGGTGCTATTCTGTCAAACAATTCATGTCCTGCAGATGCACTGGTAACCATCTAGCATAATTGATATGATCTAATGCAAACAAAACAAGGTATAAGTCTGGTTAGTGAGTCAATATACAGTTTGAAATTCCCTTCTCTTAAGGATCTAACGAACACAAATACTAGCAATTGAAATTGCAAAGTAATACTGGAACTGAGAACTTTTTCTTTTTCTTTCCTCTTGCCATTCTTTAAAGGTTAAACACTGGTCACCCATAGAACTAGTGTAGGCCTCATAGGCCTTTGTCATCAAAATATACAAGCTACTTGCAGTGACTTGCTGTGCATGTCGTCTTAGTGATATATGACTGGCTTTAAGGAACGAATCTGCTGTGCCAGATGTAGCAATATTGGCTTGTGTTATGGCAGAGGTCCATCCACTGCCCTCCAACCAGGCACCTAGTGTTTTCATAGCTGCTAGATCAATATGTAGCCTTCCAAACATCACAACAATGTGGTCTTCATCATAGAATGGCGTATCATGGCCACCGACGTTATCTGCTGGTTTACTTCTGTTGTTTAGCTAATGTTCGGCGTGAAATGCTGCGTAAAATTAGCAGCTGGATTTATTAATCGAGCATCATTTTAACTTTAAATCTGCTTGAATTCTTATTATACCATATGTTTATTATACCATATATTTAAATATATTATTGGTGCAATATATTCATCAGTTAGTAATACGTAAAAGCAGATTGCTTTGACCGATTATAATAATTAATATTAATGACTTGCAAATATGCAAGTTATGTGAAAATCTAAGGGGTCCCCCCATGTTTTAAGATTGCAGTGCGTCCCTTTAAAGTTGTGTGCAAAAGGGAAGGGATCGATGGAGCAGGGTGTCAGCTTGCATATCCATGTTATATTCGGTCTGAAAAGGAGTTGCACTGTAGTACTCATTCAATATCAAATTACAAAATCTCACCAAGAGTGTATGTTGTATTGTAACACCTGTAGGCTGTCTGTCTTTGTCAGTAATGGTTACCTAAATCAATGATCAGTGTTTACAAATATGAGACTAAAATAACAGTAGATTTAATCAGGATTCTTGCTATAAAGCACATGCATAAAGACATACTATTTAGATGAAAAGCTTTGGAGTAATATTAACATTTTTATCAGAAACTAAAACAATGCTATTGGTGTACCGGAAGTAAATCAAATCCCATTGAGTCCAATGCTATATTGACAAAGCTTTCTAGTTAGCCATTTTTCAAAATGAAATTCAAACTAAGATTCACTTACATGTTCTTAGTCATGAGACCTGCCTCTCTAGAAAACTGCTGAGAATAGTAGGGGTCATGTGGCATATAAGAAAATAAAATTCTGATCTTTGTTGATACCGTGAACAAACTGCATTCATTCGGCACCTCTTAAATGTGTTCTACTTTCACTTTCAAAACTGTCAAGTTGATAAATAAAATCATCATACAACCATGCAAATGGTTTTAAGCTATCACAAACATGTCAATAGAGTCATTTCAGCCAGAAAAACAGGCCTTAAATACTCAAAAATGCCTTTTATCACAAAAAAAGTTAGGGATTATATGTTTGGGAACTCCTTTCGACTACACCAGGCATGAATACCATAGTGATTTACTTCCGGTACACCTATTCATCTATCAAACTGAAAGTAGTTAACCATAATATTTACACAGTTGTAATAATTACCAATTAGGTATTGGTAGTGGATTGAATTTCACTAATTAAATGAACAGAGAGAAGATAATAAGTGATTATTACATCCACATGTATCTATGATGTATTTATTCATTTAAAAATACCAAAAATAGCATTTAAAACTACCCGATGAACGTAAAAATATGGTTTTATCTTGGAAAATATATTTTTTATCACAATTTTTTATTTGTTTTGCTATTAAACTTACATTTTGAGCATCAAGTGTATAATTATTGAATTTTACTATTATAGTGAAGATGTTTACATTAAACTGGACAATATTTATTGATTTTTAGTGTTATTATATATCTCTAAAAACAGTAGGTGAAATTGCAGGACTTTTGGTGGCCATTTTGAATTTGGCGGCCATGTTGGAATTTTTTTGCTTGGCCCTATAGCCAAAACTGTTTGATATGATGTCATCTATTACTGTGCCAAGTTTCATGCTTTTAACCCAAAGTGCACAATTCATTCAATATTTTGCACGAAGGAGCTGTACTACAGTGTCGTCTAATCGCTGTTCATCCAATCTCACACTATTGTTTTCTCACCTGCAACAGGAAAAGGAAATATCCATGGGCAATTAATAAAAATATCTCAAACCGAAAAACACACCCCTACTTTTTATGGTGTAAGAATCACCCTACAGTCACATGCAAGGGAGCTAACTGTGTAGTGAGACCTACAGGGACAGATTTGGACTGAACAAATTGACACTGTTGTTTATCTTATGCGCAAGCAAAACAAGTAAATCTGGTGCTGTTGTCGACATCTGATCACGTTGCTTAGATCAATTTTGATATACCAATACAAATTCATGAGATAATATATATGACATAATAAAGAAAAGATGTGTTCAACACATCGGCAAAGGGGAACTGTGATTTTAGAACTACATGTATATGCAAAGTAAAAATATACTGTAGTAAATGTCATTCAGTCATTGTGAGTGTATTTACAATATTTACGTTGTTTATTTACAGAGCCAGACTTCTTGGTGAACATCGAGCGATGCAGACGCTGAGCCAGATATTGGTATACATATATCGGTAGTACATTCTCAAATACCTTTGTTTTCTTTCTTTAATGTCTAATACTTCAGCCTTTAAAGGTTTGTTTACTTACCCTTGGGATGTTAGGATATGTTGTCTAATGTTTTAGTCTTTGACTTACTTGTGATATGCAGGCTTCATAACCTCTGCTCCCAACTAAATTCCATTTTGTTTTTTTAGCCAATTGTTTTCTCGTTTAGGGCAAAGCATTTTGTTAGAAGCTGGGACCATACGCTTCTGGCCATAGAATGTTATGCAAATACCACATTGAAGGTTTCATGTTCACCATCAGTTGCATACTATCTTTGGGATGGCTCAAAATATCGTACTTTTGGAAAAGGCTAGAATGCGTAAACGGTGGCAAGCATTTTTCACTACCGTTCATGAACAGTCTCAGTGAAACGGAGACTGCAATATAGTTTGCATTTATCGTGTTCGATATTTCTCCTTCCATACTCATTATACTATTTATAAACTGTATATATGTCTTGTTCAGTTATTTTGTCTCTGCACAGATGGGAGTGTTCGAACATTTTGTCGTGTTTCAGTTATTTCTCTGGACACCATACTAGTCATAGACCCTGATCGATATATCTCGTGAAAAACAACTTCGGGTTTATCCGGCTGGACAAACCATCAAAAACTTATGTTTCCTCAAGAAAAAACGTTGGGCTATTCGAAAAACAATGTTGCACAAGTAGTCCTTTCTGTATAACGTTATGACGTCACTTTTGAGTAATTTAAACCGCCTTGATTTGAAGGATCAAAAACCTTTATTTTGCTAATATGTTTCGTACAGGGAGTGGAACCAGTAGGGAGTGGAATGTGGCGGGCCAGTCATTTCCTATAGGGAGTAGAAGGTACAGTACCAGCCAATACTAGTAGGGAGTGGAATGTTGGCAACCAGCAGTTACCAATAGGAGTCGAAGGTCGGGGACCAGTCATTTCAAATAGGGAGTGGAAGCAGGCATTACCAATATGGAGTGTAATAGGCGATAGACCTCGATGCATCGTTTTCAAGTTCGTGATTGGTAGTTAGCTCGCAATGTATGAAGCAAGTGTAATCCTTGACTTATCTTCTCTTTTAGCATGTTTTTTTTCACAGACATTAATAAACAGATAGGGAACTTTTTATTTGAACCAATGAAGTAGCCAAAATATCACGTGGCACCTTAAGTTTTCCTTTTATCTCCTCTCTCATGTATTCATTTATTTTGATGATAACTCTTTCAACAGATTCATAATGAATATCAGAATGGGATTATAATAATTCTGTTTTTCTTTTTAACATAATAAGTTGTATAAAACGCTGTTTAAAGATAAAAAAAATCTCATTCTTTTTGGGTTTTCTCTTCAATATCACGTCACATTAGAAGTCAGGTTGTGATATCCTTGTCACTGAAGAGTTCTTAGATTACTTTTATATTTGGAAAGAAGATCAGGGTTACGATAATAAACGTTTGCAAAGGTTTTACGAAGTTTATGGTAACGGAAGCTTTTTAGTGATACAGATTATGAATATTAAAGTCCTCAACGAGTACAAGCTCTAGAAAAAACGAATAGACCCCATAAGAACTTGCTCGGGGAACTTCGCAATCTAAATGGGGATACTTAACAATATCAAAATTAAAATCATCTCTCTTGTCATATATTTTGCTAATTAGTTCACCATTTTCAATGGAGAGATGTAAATCGAGTAAAGAGAAATATTAGCTGTGTTAAGTTGAAGTTCTTAAGGATATATATACTGAAAGAAAAAGGAAACGCGACACGGGAAGTTTCGCTGTATTTTTTATATACTGTACATTTAATTCCATATATATTCCAAGGAAATCCCAAGCTGTTTTGTAAAAAAAAAGAGTTGCAGTTGGTTAAAGAAAGAACACAACTGTGATATTGTAGAAGTTTTAATCGCAGTACACGTTGTAACAAGAAATTCGTAAATGTTGAAGTTCCTCTTTAAACAATTGAGCCAGTTCAGTACTGTATTTAACGTAAAGAGTTTGCAAAATGTTGCATCCTAAGTTTGCTCACATGCTTGAGCCAAACGCGTACTCTGTCAATAATGAAACTTTGAAGGAATACTATTTGCTGTGTTACGTGTTGTTTTAGTCTTTTTTTTCCGAAAGGAATGTTCTTACGTAGCCATGTACCATTCGATTAACAGCAGCATTTTGTACATACAATATATAGCGGAAATTCCCGTGTCGCGTTTCATTTTCCTTTCAGTATAGTATTCACCATTGTAGAAAAGAAAGGGTTGACAATGTTCAGTTTGTCATCCAGATACCGAGTGGTGTCAATAAAGGCTTAAATATCATCTGCCTGTGTATCTGGTGAAAGATGCAACATGAAATCTCTTTCATAGCAATATAAAAACAAATCTGCAACAAAGGGTGCACAGTTCGTACCCATAGGTATACCAACAATTTGTCTATAAACGTTGGTTCCATACCTGACGAAAATATTATCTAATAAGAAGATTAGTGCTTTACAAACTTCTTGGCAAATCCACAGAGTGTAATTGTCTAAACTGCCGTTAGTAAAAAACGCTTTAATATTATTACAGGCCAAAAATTGTAGTTTTTTCACTAGCGAAAGTTGTTTGAATAAGAGCAATAAGCTTGTCTTTGATAAGACGATGTGGTAAGGTTGTATATAGTGTAGAGAAGTCATAAGTGCTTATAGATGAAACTTGACGTTTATTGCAAATTGTATCAAGAACGTCTCCTGAATTTTTAATAGACCAAAATAAATCAATCCCAGTTTTCATAAGTTTTAACGTGATCTTTAACGGCAGTAAGCAGTACGGTGTCCTGTTAGGGCCATCTTACCATCGCATCTTACCATCGACCATCGACCTAGGTCGATGCTCGATGGTAAGATGCGATGGTCGATGTTAAGATGCCATGGTAAGATGCGATGGTCGATGTTAAGATGCGATGGTCGATTGTAAGATGCGATGGTAAGATGCGATGGTCTATGGTAAGATGCGATGGACCATCTTACCATCGCATCTTACCATCGATCATGGCATCTTAACATCGACCATCGCATCTTACCATCGACCATCGCATCTTACCATCGCATCTTACATCGACCATCGCATCCTACCATCGAGCATTATTTTTACGTATTTATGACAACAAACCCACGTCAGTACGACGTCAAAACTTGACGTCTGTCAGTTTGTTTGTTTGTTTGTTTGTTTGTTTGTATGGTGTTTTACGTCATTTTCAACACATGCAAGGTTATATATGACGGTCGATTTTTTGTGGTGGATGCAGACCACCCACTTTTCCTTGGTAGAAACAGTACTGTACACTTCCCGCCATCCGTAAGAATCGACACTTCCTCACTTACAAGTCGAGTACCCAGTGACATTCGAATCCGCAGCAGTGAGAAGCGAAGGTTTACAACGCAACGTCGTTAACCTTGTGGAGTTAAGTGGAGCACACACGGAACCCGCTGTGATTCCTGCGACATCTGGTACCACCAAGAATGTATGGGTATGCCCGATGCAGTCTACTTTAATATGAAAAACAAGAGGCCCAAGAGGGCCTGTGGGCTCTACTGGCTAGCACGGCTCTTATAACATCAATGAAGTGAGTGACTGCCATTTACGTTTTTTTAAAAGTTTCGGGCAAAAAACAGCTTTTTAACTAAATCAAGGGCCATAACTAAAGAATCTGGTAAAGTTTGGTAAAGATCAGATGAAAAATGAAGGCCCTACCGTATTAACGAGGCAAAATATAACATGTTTAACTAAATCAAGAGTCATAACTCCTCTGTTACTGGTCCGACTGGTCCAACATAGAGCTAAAAAAAAAAAAAAATAATAATAATAATAATAATATTAATAATAATATAAATAAAAAAATAAATAATAATAATAATAATAATAATAATAATATAAATAAAAAATAATAATAATAATAATTATAATATAAATAAAATAAAAAAAATAATAATAATATAAATTAAAAAAAAAAAATAAAAAAAATTAAAAAAAAAAAAAAAAAAAAATTAAAAAGAAAAAAAGAAATTAAAAAAAGAAATTAAAAAAATAATAATTAAAAAATAAATAAAAAACAGAAGAAAAAAAAACAGAAAAGATTTCTTTCAGTTTTTGCCTATACAAGCCTAAGTAAAGCTGTGACCCCCAGGGTGGGGCCAAATGTGACCAATGGGTCACCATTTGAACAAACTTGGTAGAAGACCATAAGCTTATAGCAAATGCAAAATATTAAACCTCTGGCTCTTGCAGTTTCAGAGAAGAAGATTTTTTAAGTTTTTCCCTATACATGTCTATGTAAAATATGTGACCCTTGGGGCGGGGTCAAATGTGACCCGAGGGTCACCATTTGAACAAACTTGGTAAAGGATCATAAGCTTATAGCCAATGCAAAATATTAAACCTCTGGCTCGTGCATTTCCAGAGAAGAAGATTTTTTTCAGTTTTTCCCTAATTAGGCATTTATGTAAAACTGTGACCCCCGGGGCAGGGCCAGATGTAAACCCAGGGTCACCATTTGAACAAAATTGGTAAAGGACCATAAGCTTATAGCAACAGCAAAATATTAAACCTTTGGCTCTTGCAGTTTCAGAGAAGAAGATTTTTTAAGTTTTTCCCTATACATGTCTAGGTAAAACATGTGACCCTTGGGGCGGAACCAAATGTGACCCCAGGGTCACCATTTGAACAAACTTGGTAAAGGACCATAAGCTTATAATAAATGTCAAATATCAAACCTCTGCCTCTTGTAGTTTCCGAGAAGAAGGTTTTTAAAAAAAAATCCTATATAAGTCTATATAAAACTGTGACCTTCGGGGCGGGGACAAATTTGACCCCAGGGTCACCATTTGAACAAACTTAGTAGAGGACCATAAACTGATGCTACATGTAATACATGAGAGCTCTGTGCCATGTGGTTCCAGAGAAGAAGATTTTTTTTTCAGTTTTTCCCTATACAAGCCTACGTAAAACTGTGACCCCCGGGGTGGGGCCAAATGTGACCCCTGGGTCACCATTTGAACAAACTTGGTAAAGGACCACAAGCGTGTGTGTGTGTGTGTAATTCTAAGGTTTATAGTCCGTCCGCCAACGAACACGTCAGGGTATACCTGACGCGATGGGCACAATAGAGTCTGGACTTTTAAAGGTGTAATTTTGAATTTTGAAGCTGATCTAGACCTTGCCAACAGGTCTGTTTAATGCCTAAATATGTGCTAAAAACGGTGTCAACAACAGCGGTAAATTCAACCTAATTTCGTGTATTGACACCTTCCGGTCCTAGCTTTGTTTGGCGTTGTGTTATATGTGGTGCGTGCTTGTCTTGTAGTGTTATGATTATGTTTTTAACATATCATATTTGCTGGGGTTTGATGAGGGGTATGCCTGTACTACGCCATCTTGGGGATGATTAGCGTGTCCATTTGCAGCATACTAATACTTGTGGTCATCTAACTGGGGCCTGTTCGGTTATTTCTGTGTTGTATGTTTGTACATGTTGGAGCATTTGTTGGTGTTAAGTTTGTTGGTTGCTATGCCTGGGGCATAGCGTGTGTGTCTGGTCTGAGGTACTGTGGCAGCAATTCCACATCTTGTTCGCGCAAGGGGTTTGCTACCACTGGGAAGGAAAGGCCAATTATGGTCGATAACGGTTTCCAGTCAAGACTGCCCCTGTGGGATGTGTCCCACAGGTTGGTGATGAAAGGGACCGTAGGGAGGCGCTCCTTAGTCCTAAATGGGTATGTGCCGTGTTTACTGGTTTTAGAGTTAACATTACCTTTGTACTTAGTTAAGAACTATTACACTATTATTACTGTAGTTGTTGGATTTTAAGACGGTCACATCCCTTATGGTATAATGCACAATGTTTTTGTATGGCTTCTACTGGTATACTTATTTGCTTATTTATTTGTTTTTTTCTTATAATTGTTATAATACAAAAAATCGAATGCCTAAAAAGTGGCCTAATATGTGCTATTCCCACTATAACACCGCTCGATATTTCCGTGGGACGCGTTTTATTGTATTTACTTATTCGTCCGACGCGAGTGTCAATGGTAGTTACTTATATAGACAAATTTAATATCTCGTCCATACACATGAACGTACGTTAATGCACGGGGTATATATATATATATATACACGTATATTGGGTGATACCACATAGTAGGTAATTATATATAAGGATAATATAAGATTTCATACATACACATAGATATACATACATCCATACATAGTAGATATATACAGAATAATATCATTATAGGTAGTTATTATATTTCATACACACTCATACATATAAACATTTCAATTATTCCCTATATGTTTCATTTTAATTGCGTCGACCTTAACCTGTCGTGTTCTACTGGCCTGACCTGCCCTACTTGCGTGTCCTACTTAAAAATATGTGTTTATTGCCGAGTTTCTTAACTATGTTATTCAGGGTCTGGGTCTATATAAGTGTCAAGGTCGGATTTGTCAATTTGGACAAAGCGCGGACCGGATGGAAATCACTTGGTTTTAAAGTGATATTATTACTGATTTTATGATCGAAATAGACGATAAGCAAGGCACAACACACTACAATACAAATCAAATCAGCAACCAAAGACTCAAGACAACCTAGAGGCGAGACGGTTAGACAATGCAATACCAACATGTTCATGAAAAATCCCATACCAACTATGTGATTAGGGTACCACAGGAACAGTTAGATCTCCCATCATCAACCTAATCTTGGAATCCGTAATCGGTGAAGTTTTTCATATATGAGTATGTGAGACATGTCAAAAATGTCACTGTTTTTTATGTTTACTGACGGTCCCATCCCTTCTGATGGGATGAGCACTTAGTGAGGTAAATTTACAGAATAATTATATAGACCATTGTACGTTTACATACATACACCTGTACATACATTCATGCACACCAGATGCCCTCTCTCTCCCATTCCAGCGCGTTGTACGCCAAGTGCTGTCTAAGAGTTACATGTACCAGCCTTATACCGGGACGGGGGAGGGATGGCATCCGGCGCTTATGTGCTATAGACTCTGTTAAGTTTCCATGCATACTCGTATACATACATACATGCACACGCATAGGATATATGTGGTAGATCGATCTCACTGTACCACTTTTTCTGACATATTGCTTTACAAGAAGGGGCTGTAACTTGCCTATGCTAATACTGTATTATTTCTATCATGAATAAATGTACCGGCTCTGCTATGTACGCATGTTCTTTAATCCTTTAAAACACCCCAAAGTGGTGTCGCGCCACCCCATCTTTTAAGTCTTCTTGAAGTCTAAGCTAGAATACGTTTGCACGCCCCAAAGATCCGCTCGCTGTATTTGTGTCAGTGGAGAGACTCGCCTACTATGTAGGTGTAGTTCCTTCATAGTTTAGGCATTGATTTGGTAGCGCGGCCCCACCGTGCAGTGTTGTCACCATACTTGATATGGGGTCCGGTGCCGCGTCCTCATCGTTAACCTTACTCAGCGCTCACAGAGCTGGTTCCAGGGCGAGTTACAACCCCAGTCACTACCGAGTATCAGGAAGGATGGCGGATTTGGCCATGGGCCCATGTTACAATGTCCGTGTGCAACATACTTATAGTTTATACTGTACATCTTCTCTATTTACCTAACCTTGTGTATCTGTTAAATTGTATTCTGCCTGTCATGATATGGTTTGTCCTATTCTAAGTTTTAAGCGAGTGTACGGGCCCAGACTCAAGCTTACTTGCACGGACCCCCCAGTTCGCACCCTAGCTGCAGGACTGCATGTGTGCGGCGCCGCCCGGGATTGAACCAAGATGATCACTTGTGCCCATCGGCTATCATTGTATCACAGAAATTATTCCACGTGCAGATGAAGCCCCACATTAGACTCAACTAATCGTTTTTAACTTTCGCTATGTTTTATAGTAATAGGGCGTTTTGACTTGTCCATATCTTGGTATGTTTACATTAGCTATATAATCATACATTTATATTTACATGTTACATGTTCGATCCCCATTTAGTTCAAATTATGGTTTATTTTCGTTTTATAAAACGGATTGAAAACGGACCAATCAGGGATTTGTTGGTTTTTTGTTTCGCGAAACGGATTGAAAATGAACCAATCAGGTGTAAGCTGCATTTTTGTTTTGCAAAACGGATTGAAATTATCCGCGCGGTCCAAAGTGAGAGCACCGTTAATGAAATGTTGGTTTTTTAATGGTTTTTAAATTATGGGTTCCACCCCTAGTTGCTTTCCCATCCCTCTTTCGGCGCCCATAGGAGCAAAGCATGTATTGACCACCTTATACCGAGGGGCAGTGGTGCTGCAAGTAGAGTGTGGGTCCATTTACTTGGTGTTTTATCGTTAATAAGTCGTCTTGAGATATGGTGGTAGAATATCAAATGTGTGCAATTCCGTTTATGCATTTATATTAACGATGGCAGAAGTCAAGATCAGATGAACAGTATACCCCCATATGGCTAAATATACACATAGACCCATACATTTCATGCTACATACGACATATACCGACATACATATTCCTTTACTGGCTATTTGCTACGTAAATATGACCACACACATGTACACCATATGAGTTTAATATATATGAGGATCATCCGGCACACATATTACGCAAGATATTGACTGTTACATGCATTTCGGCGATCCCCATATACATAAATATCACAAGCTTATAGCAAATGCAAAATATTAAACCTTTGGCTCTTGCAGTTTCAGAGAAGATTTTTTAAGTTTTTCCCTATACATGTCTATGTAAAACATGTGACCCTTGGGGTGGGGCCAAATGTGACCCGAGGGTCACCATTTGAACAAACTTGGTAAAGGACCATAAGCTTATAGTAAATGCAAAATATCAAACCTCTGGCTGTTGTAGTTTTGAGAAGAAGATTTTTTTTTTAAAAAGCCCTATATAAGTCTATGTAAAACTGTGACCCTCGGGGCGGGGACAAAGTTGACCCCAGGGTCACCATTTGAACAAACTACATAGTATAGGCGTTGGCGATCATTTTAAAAGAAAAACTGTTGAAATCTGTCCAGCGGTTCTGGAGAAGAAGATTTTTTAAGGTTTCGACCATATATGGTAATGGCAGCCATCTTGGATGTAGCACTGACCTAATTTTAACAAATCTAAAAAGCATTCATCTAAGGATCATCCATGTGAAGTTTGGTCAAAATTAGGCAAGCGGTTTCTGAGGAGAAGTCGTTTGAAGAAAATTTAACGGACGACGGAAGACGGACAACACACCATCCCATAAGCTCTGCTGGCCCCTTGGCCAGTAGAGCTAAAAATCAGCTGGGAATGTTTCCAGTGCGGTGTAACAAACATATCCACCAGCATCTTCGACACAACCATCCTTAAGTCATCCAACTCTTTTCTCACTTCTGAGTAACTATACACCAGCCTCAGACTATGATATTAGCTTTAACTTTCACACATTCAATCACATCTTCACCAGTGTTTTTACTAATCTCAGACCAGTATGAAAGTAATGAACCAGAGGAGCTGATGGTGGCCGACAATGACGACTGTGAGCTGGTTTGGCCAATATCGAAGGTTACGGAAAGTAGTGACCTATACGTCGGCTCATGCTACAGACCACCAGACAAGACAAAGCCAGAGTACGTACCTTGCCAAACTCCAGTCATACATAACACGAATACCCACAAACAATGGGGGCCATTTATGGCTTGGCGGATACTTCAGTCTGGCAGATATTACCTGGAAAGATGAGAGTGTAAAGCCTTACCCCAGCCATGGATATCAGTGCCACCAATTGCTGACTCTGGCAAAGGATGCTTTTCTCGACCAAGTCGTAGAAGAACCGACTCGCATTACAGAAACAACTGCGAATACACTTGACCTCTTCTTCACAAACAACCAGACACTTATTAACAAGATTGAAATACAAACCACGAAGCAGTCTACCTAGAATCCAGTCTCCGTCCAATGAGAGTCAAGATACCACGAAGGAAAGTCAATGTGTATAAAAATGCCAACTACGAAGGGATGAGGGAAGAACTTAGAGCCATATAACAGGACATCCAGTACCAAGGATATTGAACAACTTTGGACTGAGTTCATGAAAATATTCACACACTCATGACGAAATATGTTCCTACCAAGTTGCTGCGAGGAAACAAGACCCACAAACCTTGGATCGACAAGAAGGTCAAGACCCTCATACGCAAAAGGAACAAGCTGTTCGTGAGGAAAAAGAAGTCCAGATGTGCCAAAGACATCAGGCTGTACAGAGAGACAAAGACTAATCTTCAGAAACCAGAGAGACAGTCATACTGGAGGTACATTGAGACAATCATTGACGTCGGAATCACTGCAGGTCAAGAGGACAGACCCAACAAACAGAAACGGTTCTGGTCCTACATCAAATCCACGAAGAAGGACAGCAGCGGAGTAGGCCCACTGAAAGAAAATGGTAAGTTATACGCCGACGTCAAAGACAAGGCTGACATACTTAACCGCCAGTACCTGTCAGTATTCACTAAGGAGGACATAGCTGATATACCAACACCAGCAGGGGCACCATTCACGCCAATGTCAGACATAGTGGTCACCATAGAAGGGGTTGCCAAGCTCTTAAAGAAGATGAATCCAAGCAAAGCCTGTGGACCCGGCCAGCTTCCTGCAAGGATCTTAAAAGATCTAGCCATTGAAATTGCACCATTCCTGACGGTCATATTCCAAAGAAGTCTACAACTTGGAGAGATACCAAATGACTGGAAGATAGAAAAGTACAAGGTCAGCAATTACCATCCAGTGTCCCTCACAAGCCTCTGCTGCAAGATACAAGAACACATCATAACCAGTAACGTCCTCAAGCACATTGGTGCTCACCACATACTCACGGACTGCCAGCATGGATTCCGAGCCAGGAGGAGATGCGAAACCCAGCTACTGACACTGGTTCATGAACTAGTCACAGCCCTCAACAACGGAGTCCAACATGATTTGATCATGCTGGACTTGTCCAAGGCATTTGAAAAAGTCCCTCATGAACGCTTACTGGGGAAACTAGCCCACTATGGAATAAGAGGCAGCACTCTGATGTGGATCAAGGCATTCCTATCGAAAAGAGAGCAACAGTTCCACTTCAGGCAGTGTGCCAGTTATTAGCGGAGTACCTCAAGGCACGGTATTAGGACCACTATTTTTTTTATAAATGACCTTCCAGACAACGTACGTTCAAGAGTTCGCCTCTTTGCTGACGACTGTATCTTGTACAGACCGATCAGAACAAGACGGGACATCATTGACCTCCAAGATGACCTAGATCGACTCGCCGAATGCGAAAGGATGTGGGGCATGGATTTCTACCCAGACAAATGCAACACCCTGAGAGTCTCTAGATCAAGATCACCGGTAGCCTCTAACTACACACTAAAAGGTCAAGTCCTTGAGACCACGGATTCGGCAAACTTACTTAATTAACGTACTGTAACTTACTGTTCCGAGGCCAATGGTAAATTTGTTGCTTCTGGAGGCCGATATCTTTGGTGGTTTGACGGTCAAGAGTGTCTACTGCGCAGGCTTGGGAAACAACTAGCATAACATTTTATTTGATTGTTATGCCAACGTTTGTTTAGTCTGCATTCACTCGGTGCTTGGACAACACTGTCAGGTAGGGAATTCCAATCTTCCACTATCCTAAGGGATTTTTTTCTGCGTTCAGTTCTGGCTTGTTTTCTAAAAAGTTTTAGGGTATTCCCTCTTGTTCTAGTATATGTTTCTAAATGTAGAAAGTTTTGGAATGATGAGATATCCAATCCTCTAAGGATCTTAAAGACTTGCAGCATGTCTGCACGTAACCTCCGGTATTGACGTGTAGGAATACTTAGGGATCTTAGCCTTTCGTTATATTCTAGGTTGTTTAAAGACGATAGCATTTGTGTTGCTCTACGCCGAACATTTTCTATAGCGATTTGGTGCTTTTGTTAAGTACGGGGACCAAACTGTACTGGCATATTCTAAATGGGGTTCTACTAAAGCTTTAAATAGTGTTAAACATATGTTTTTGTCTAGATATGTAAAGGTTCTCATAATTATTCCTAGGTTTCTATTTGCTGAGGCTATGTTGGAGGTTATGTGTGTGTTGAAGGTGAGATTACTGTCAACTATCACCTCCAGATCCTTCTCCTCGGAAACATGTATAATCAAGTCCCCCCGATTTTCCCTGTCTTTCATAAAGTTATTGATTTGCCAATATGCATTCTTTATTTTTTTGTATTAAATTCTAGATCCCAAGTTTATGTCCAGTCACAAAAATTGTCAGTATTTATTTGTAATGTATTTATATCTTCTTGGGATTTTATAACTGAATATGTTTTAGTATCATCTGCAAAAAATAGCTTGACAAATTTTTCAGCTACCTCAGGGAGATCATTTAGGAAGACAAGGAAAAGGGTTGGACCTAACACACTACCCTGAGGTACCCCGCTATATACTTTTTCGGATGTTGATTGATTTCCAATTATAACCACCGCTTGATATCTATCCCGCAATACCATAACCTTCTAATTTAGTTAGTAACTTATTATGCAGTAATTTGTCAAATGTTCTCATAAAGTCATAGAATATTACATCAAGCTCCTGGCCACTATCAAGTGCATCCGACCAATCTTCCAATACTTCTAATAACTGTAGAGAACAGGACTTGCCCTTCATAAATCCAAACTGGTGTATCGAGAATAGATTTTTACTTTACATATGGTCTATAATATTCTTTTTGATGATTTTTTTGCATTAAATTTGAAACAATAGCGCACATGCTTATTGGTATATAGTTGTCTGGAGATTGTTTATTTCCTGATTTAAAAATGCGATTTTCCAGGAGCTTGGCACTTTTGATTCATCCAATGACTTGGTGAATATTTTTGTTAATGGCTTTGTTAATTCATTTTTACATTCAACTATCACTTTGGGGTGTATACCATCTGGGCCAGTTGATTTATTTGGTTTTAATTCCTTGATTGCTAACAGGACATCGTTTTCGGTTATGAGTATGTTGTCAAGCATATAGTTAACTCTTCTTGGAGGGAAAGCTGGGTTGTCATTTGGTTCGTTGTGTTTGATAAAACTGGCAAAGTATTGATTAAAAATATTTGCTCTCTCTTGGTCATCTGTGACTATGTTCCCATTTTGGTCAGTTGATTGTCCTTTTGTAGTTTTGTTTTTGTTTTTGGACCTTACATATTTCCAAAATAATTGATTGTCACTATTTATCCGAGTTGCAAGGTCTTTTTCATAATTATACTTTGCTAGACTTAGTGCATAGGTAGCTTTGTTCCTAGCGGTTTTGTATATTTTAAAATTCGATTGTGTTTTGCACTAAAGGTATTTTTCCAGGGTTTTTTCTTGTCTCTAACCAAGTTGTTTGTGTCTCTATCTATGTATGGGAGATTATTATTCTGCCCGGGGGCTCCTGTGAACACTGGTATCTTTTTATCGATAATGTTATTGAGGTTATCGGCAAAGGAGTCCCATGCATCATTGACATTTTTGTCATTTAATGTATTCTCCCAATTTATAGAGTTTCCCTCATTTGACAATAGTTGCCTTTAAAAAAAAATGATTTGGTTGTTTTGCATTCTTTCCTACTTGAATAGCAACGATAAAAGATCTGTAGCAGAATATGATCACTCTTCCCTTAGCCAGGGATGTAATCCATATTATCTGTTATGTTCTCTTCGTTAGTAAAAACTAGGTCTAAGACAGAGGGTGTGTTATTTTCCCTATACCGTGTTGCTTGTATCACATATTGTGTTAAAAAAGTGTAGTCAATAAGGAAAACATGTATACTAGGATTCTTGAGAAGAACCTGAGGATTTCCAACAAACAAACAAAGTCTTCGGCATACTTCTTCTTGGTAAGACCAACGCTAGAGTACTGTACTACTATTTGGAGCCCTCACACCCAAGAGTACATCAAAAAGGTAGAGATGGTTCAGCGTCGGGCACCACCAACCGCTACAGGAACACTAGCAGTGTCACATCTATATTGGAGCACTTAGAATGGGAGACCCTGGAATCAAGGCGTACTAAGAGACAACTCACCATGTTCTTTAGCACGGGCTAGTGGACATGCCAGCTTCCGAGTTTCAGACACCTGCATCATCTCGCACCAGGTCCAATCACTCTTTGAAAATTAGACAGTTATCTTCTTCCAGCGACTATCTCAAATTTAGTTTTTTTCCCAAGAACAGTCTGTCGTTGGAATAGTCTACCAACCACAGTGGAACATGATCGAGCTTTCCAAACTGCCATTCTTAACCCTGTCCCAGTTGATTGTTTGTTAGGTTCTAGTGATTCTCGGTGCTATGCTGGTTGGGTGAGACAGAACTGATGATGAAGGCCTATCACGCAATTAGCGACTAAGAATATCTTCCTTCCACCTTTCCTATCCCTTTTACTCATTTTGTCTTCTCACTTTAATTCATTCTTAAGTATATACAGGGAGTAAGTGTATATAGGATATTAATTAATGCGCAACCAACCCGCGTTGTAATCGTCAATTGTGACTGGTGCTACAGCAGCTCCGTGACCAGATAGCCCCCATTATTCAGGTAATTTTTCAACAATCTATTGACTCCGGAAGAGTCCCAAAAGACTGGAACAGTGCAAATGTTTGTCCCCTTTTTAAAAAAGGTGAGAAATGCGATGCTGCTAACTATCGGCCTATTTCTTTAACCTGCATTTTATGCAAAGTTCTAGAGCATATCATTGCCTCGAACGTTGTGACACACCTGGACAAACACAACATACTGTATGACTTGCAGCATGGGTTCCGCTCTAAACGGTCATGCGAGACACAGCTGATTATGCTGGTTGAGGACCTGCTACGAAACGCAGCAGATGGGCACCAAACAGACCTCATTTTGCTTGACTTTAGCAAGGCATTTGATAAGGTAAATCACGAAAAACTTTTGCTCAAACTCCACCAATATGGAATCAGAAGCGATACCTTGCAATGGATCAAAGCTTTTCTATCAAACAGATTGCAGCAGGTAATAATTGAAAATGAAGAATCAGACCCGGTACCAGTTACTTCAGGTGTACCCCAAGGTTCAGTACTAGGTCCGATCCTATTCTTGATCTACATAAATGATCTACCTGACAACATAAAGTCCAAAGTAAGACTATTCGCAGATGACACTGCAGTGTATCTGGCTGTTTCTAGTTTAAAAGATGCTCAACTTTTGCAGCAAGACCTCAACAAACTCTCTCTTTGGGAAGATGAATGGGATATGGAGTTTAACCCAGGTAAGTGTATTCTTATTCAAATTACACGGTCAAAAACTCCTATCCCATCAACATACATACTACATGGTCAATTACTGGAAACAGTCAGCAGTGCCAAATACCTTGGTGTCAACATCAGCAGCGATCTTACCTGGAACAACCATATTCAGAAGGCAAGTACATCTGGAAACAGAACTCTGGGTTTCATAAAGCGAAACATCAGAAGCAAAAACCCAGGTATAAGAGCAACCGCATACAAAGCACTAGTCCGCCCAGTGATAGAGTACTCCTCCCCAGTGTGGAGCCTATATACGAAACACAATATAGACAAGTTGGAGATGGTGCAAAGATGAGCCGCGAGGTGGGTACACAATGATTACTCCTATCACTCCAGTATCACAACTATGCTAAATAACCTGAAATGGCGCTCTCTCGAGGACAGACGTTCCGACGCCCGACTTTGCCTATTTTTCAAAATCATCCATGGGCTAGTTGCCATCCAAATGCCGTCATATGTCCAGCATCCCTTGAGACTATCTAGACTGTCACATCCATTAGCTTTTCGTCAAATACACACACGCGTTGACTATTACAAATATTCATTCTTTCCGCTTGCTGTGGTACAATGGAACAGCCTGCCGACTAGCATTGCCATGCTGCCTAGCTTAGATTCGTTGAAGCCGGCAGTTTGCTCTGTTAGCCACCAAATGCCATAAATTAAAACGCTGTCTTTTATCTTTTAAATATCACTTTGTTCTTCATCGAACTTTTAACATACATAACACTTTCATCTTTATTTCACCTTCACCTTATTTTACTCTTTCTTTTATCATCTTTTACATTACTCACAACCGCACAGACGCGCACCTGCACATATTCTTCGAAAGAGGGTGATGCAGTATCCATAAATAGATAGATAGATAGATAACCGTGTACTGTACAGATACAGATACAGAATAACCATTCGGCTGTCAGACATCGTGGTTTGGACGGCGTATTGACGTTCAATAAGGTCACCGACATCATGACCGTATATCAACATATATCCCGCGTTGGTCTGACGTAATGTGACTGCTGGGAAATAGCGTTTGAAATCACAGACCGAATGACAAATTTATAAATGTAGGTCTGTGTTGGAATTTATAAGAGTTACAGTACAACAATACCCCCTGCTTTAAATACCCACTCCTCTGTAAATTAACACAATCGCCTTTTAATCGATATCACTCTCAAACTGTCCTGTCTATCACGTTTTTACTTTAATTCTCATTATCTTACACAGACAAGTACCAGTATCCTCGTCAGAAAGACAATGGGATGAAAGAGAACAATATTTATGGTATTAAAAGAACCGGAAAAGGACCCGACTTTTACCGTAATTATACAAACGAAACCGAGGCTGTCAAGAAAATGGAGTCGATGTCAAGTTTAGGTTTCTGTTCCTGACAGATTTTCATGCGGTTATTTAGATATTTCGCCGTAAACATTATTACAGATATGTAAGTTATTGTTAATTTATTTAAAGCAATGTTCAATCATGTCTGTGGTCTAAACGAATTAGTGTAATGTCCAAACATGAGTAACGATTTTTTGGCAGATTTTTTTTTTAATCACGCTTTCAAAGCATGACTATTCATGTTGCATTGTGTCAAAAGTATTCAACTTCTTCCCGACACCACTCAAGTAATGGAACTTGCCAGCTCAGGCTGCCGATTTGGTATCAGTTGTTAGTTGTAGTAGGACTCAGTTGTAGCCGAACAGCAGTAGTATCCGAATTTCCGTAAACAAACGACGTTCTATAGAAAATATCAATTTAATTTAATGGAAAGATACATTTTCCATCATCAGAACAATCATCGTATACGAAAAAGTAAATAAGTACCGAAATATAAATGGTTTTCTTCTCAGCACTTATTTCCGAGCAAATTTGCACGTGGGGAAGTCACGCGCTAACCACGCATGCGCAGTTATGTGTTTTTAATTGCTCTCCAATATTTAAACAATGACAACACCAGCAGACGATAATAAATTAAAACTCTAATTTATATATATATATAACCCTGTTTATATAACATGTAGGCATAAACAATATTGGAAAAGTACAATACTATCGTCGAACCATCTGTTTTCACACACCTTGTGATTTCGGACGATTCAGGAAATGACGTATGCGCGCGTTTCTTGTGTGAATTCCGTCATCACTTTTGATGTCCGTCTGCTAAGCCTATAGTTCAAAACATCAAAAAGAAAATTGAAGCGATTTTCAGCTCTACAGACATTATTATTTCGCATGCTCTACCGGTGTATTTATCATTAAATACCTTCCATTAAAAGAAAATTCAGGAATATTAATAGTATTTTGCAATACTATATGGATTTGATCTTTTATCTTTTTGTAGCCATCAACAAATTGCTATTCTTTTCCGAGATGATAAATGTATTTTTTTCTTTAAAACAACACAAAGCAAATACAGGGCATTGATTTCTTCTTTTAAAGTAAAATAATAGTGGATACTTTGCTATTTTTTCTGTGTTGGCAATTTTACATAAAATCAGGTCAACTGATTTGCATAAAATTACCCGTATGAAAACACTGCATCTTGGGGGGAAAAAGTAATTAAATTAAGTGTGCGAAAACTAAAGCCGCTTACCGTAAGAAAAAATATGTAGGTAATACATTTACAAATCTTATCAGATGAAAAGTAAATTAAATTTGATAATTGTCTAGGTAGTTTTTGCTGCAGACTGAATAGTTTATTCCATCTTATTAGGTTAACTGTATACTTTTCACTGATATTATGATACCAATTATTGCTAAGTGTGCGAAAACTAAGAGGCCGAGGATACTGTAAAACATTGATCGGTCAAATCTGATTATACTGCAGTAGCGGACATTTCCAATTGACGTAATCCCTGACGTAATGGAGACATCTCTTGTTAATATATTTAGGTCATCAATGGGATGAGTTGTCTTTCTTACAGAATGGGGCGTCCAGTAGGGATAATGACCATATTTTAGCAATTCGGCTACTACTCCTGTACTGCTGTCAGTCAATGGTTATTGGTTACCCTTTTGAGGGCCCGTATTAACAGCGTGTGCGCGAGCTTGTAATCGGATGTATGAAGTGAACTTAACTTTACTCTGTAAGTTGTTTTTGTTTGAATAATATCAAATAACAACAAACAGAACAATAAACACTATGTTCTGTTTGGCTACTACTTGCATACCAGTATATGTAAATAGATAGGTTTATAAGCGCGTTACTACTGACACTGTCTCGCCGCCGACTAGCTTTTATGGTGATATTGGTAGAGTGCCCGCTTCACATAGAAAACATGCAATCGTTCCGAGTTCAAACACGCTGAGTTCCTAAATTTTCCGCGTCTGTTTACATTTTTACCTTTGTAGGCTGGTTTTAATAGCTGAGGTTTCTAGGGACCTGGGTTGTGTGATATGTGTAGGGTGACAAATATCAAGGATGGCGGCATGTAGTAAGACTCATAACTTTCACATCCGGTCAACTTCCAGTAGGTCGAGATATTCAGTAGGTGAAAATAAAGGGGTTTACTCGGACTTTATCCTCCATCTCTATATGAAAACTGAAAATATTAGACCATGATTTAAATTAAATGTATCCATACTGGTGTTTTAAAATCAGACAACACCAAAAGAAGATACATAGATGACCACGAAAAACAAAGCCTTTAATATAATTATCGCTACAAACTATTTTTATAAAGTGCTAAAGTCAGTTGAGCACCAACGATAAACACCGAGTTTACCCCCTACCAGAATGTGGAGGTCTTTTATTTTATTGATCACTGATTGGACAAATTATTTTGATGATGTCATGTGAAAGTTATGAATATATAAATAGATAGTTTTCAGGGCCTATGTTTCAGGGCCTTTTTATCCTTCTTTGTAGACACCGTATACAAGCAAAAAACTTCATTTTTTTCCCCAGAATAACCATAAAAATTTACGTCTTTCAGAATAATTCTCCATTTAAAATGTTGTTCGTTGTTTTCCATTACAAAGCGGGGTTTACATTTGAAATAACAGAACAATTCAATTAAAATTTTATGAATCGCCTCGGTTTTTATCGTAGCATTGCTGTATGATGGTGGCCCCTGTTTTCAGGGTATTAAGACGATCTTGCCGCGACAGCATTACTAAAACTATGTACAATATTTAACATACGATGTTAGTTTTGAAGAAACATATTTCATTAACACATATAAAACATGTTTTTTCTCATTATTTTACTCACGATGTATGAGATATTAGGTTCTTATGTATACATGTCGGCCATTTTTATAAATATAAACTCAGGTATGGCTTGAAAACAAACACAGTGTAAACAAAAACCATAAACCCAGATAAAAAGGTCTTTATTTGAAGCATTTCATTTATTTTTCTTATTGTCAAAACTAATTTAAGAAGCCTATATCACACTTTTATGAGGTACTTTCTTGGAGATGACCCCTCACTTCCTTTTTATATAAAAAATACCCATAATGCAAAGTGAAAGTAAATAATTGTACTGGAATTAGGTCAGACTTGTTTTACGAAGGAATTTTGCCATTTTAATTGATTGTATGACTCTAGTACATCTCTGTATTATCATTTTATTAAATACCCCGAAAACTTGAGTTACACCGAAAACACGAGTCTCCACCATAGTCTAGACCATCTGCGACGCTTGCTTGTTTTCAAAACAAACGTCTAGAATAATACTCCTAAACAAAGTTTGACATTTGTCGAGATTTTGGTATCTTTCCTGATTTTTATTAAGCGTCGAAGAAGATCAAGACAGGCCTTTTTCTACTATTCTCACGGGTCCGACTATCGGACCCGTTCCCAATGCCAAATATGGTTGTTTTTTCCCAATTCTGAAATAAAATTCCCCTTCCTTTTTACAAAGTCAGGTCAAATATACAAATGTTTACAAGGAAATACTATAAAAATTACAATATTTAAATCATGTATCATGTATTGAAACCAGGCAATTAAAACAACCTGATATTTATGTACAACTAACTTATGAAAATTCCCAATTTGAGGCGTAAAGCGATTAAATTTTTTCCCAATTCGGCAAAATTTACGGCGTAAATTTTCCCAATTTTTCCAGGGTCTTTTTCCCAAAATGGGCAGAAAAAGGCCTGCAAGACTAAGCATCGCTGGAGTTCATGCGATAGTCGTAGGTAGTCGACAGATCCCGTCATTCTTCGGGGGTGATCAACTTACAAAGGTACATTATCAAAAGCAGATTGTTTATACTTTCGGATTAAAAAAAATATGCAACACCAGATAGTGAAACTGAAAGCAACATAAAAAAAAAGTTAGAGTTTAAAAAAGAAATCATAAATTAAAATTACTGTTTCCCTCTACTGTTTTTCTCTTCTTTAAATGTTTGTGGAAGCAAATTTATGCAAAAGAAGGTAGATATAACCTTTTTACTAACAATTTATTGCGACTATTTTCCCCCAAAACTTTGAAAATTGCGCCTTTTTTCCCCCCACAAAAAAGGCTAGGGCCCCTTCCCCAATTTCTGAAAAAAAAGGCCCTGGGTTTATAAGCACGTTACTACTGTCTCGCCGCAGAGCTAGCTTTTACGGTGATATCGGTAGAGCGTCCGCTTCACATGTAAGGGGTCCTGAGTTCAAACCCACAGAGTGCCTAAATATTTATGTGTATCCTTTTCTGGTGCGATTATATTGGTGGAGAATCCGGGTAGGCATTGTATGAGGTTATGAGAGGCCTAGATCATTGTATATGTTGTTGTCTATAATAACATGTTTTGTGTGAAAATTGAAGGTTTCAAATATCGAAAATAAAAAGGTTGGAGGTATGTAAATAGATAAGTGTGTTTCTACTGTCTCGCCACAGACTAGACTGTAACTGTTTCAGGGTTCTCAATAGACTTTAAAAGTGAAAAGTCATATGACCCTTGACTCAAAAATCCCAAGGGTCAAAATCGTAATGTCAAAGTCAAATATAAATCAAACAAATTGAAGTGCCGTTTTATAAAACATCCTTGAATAACTTTAATTTTAGTGAATTCTGTAAATATTTTATTGCCAAGAAAGGTGTGCAAGGATATGCATTTGAACTCAAAAAACTACTACCGGTATTCCATTATGTGTCATTATGTCAAAGATTCAAAGTTATGTCCCCATGTGGTTCCCGGGGGCCCCGTTTGGTCACGGGGCAAAGAATAGGGCCACTGCAGATCCCTTTGGAGGGGTAGGCAGAGGGGTAGAATCCCCCCAAATTCATGTTAATTTTTTGTTCATGTTCATTAAAGGTCTTCATCATTGTTTCAGGTGCCATCTCGCTCACATCAAAAGAGCAGTGGCAGAAAAACAATAAACGTGGCTCCAGCGTAAATGGAGTTTCTACGATAGAATTTGCAGCAACTCTGCAGTTCAGGGTGAGAAGGTTCTAGGTCCATATTTTATCTCGATGTACATGGAGGATGAGCCTGGCATGTTCATGCCTGTTAGGCGCCATATAACCTTTCATGTGTTGGTACGCCTTAAAACCCAATTCAATTCAAAGTTATGTAAGGCTGTTTAATAAACTGGGGTCCACATTTGTTAATATTATAAATTATTGGTGTTATTATATATTATAAGTTACTGGTGTTATTATAAAACAAGCTCTTATTTTCTGCTTCTTCGGGGTCAGTGCACCCTCAGACAGTGCATCCCCAACAGGCCGTTTCGTAGACTGCGATGACATAAATGAAAATATACTTCTTTGTGCCATTTGTGTATTGAATATACATAAATTAATAAAGTCCGATACTCGATAGCACAAAAATAGTACTTGAACACAAAATATCACAATGCGTAATGTCCGGTATCGGGTAAGTTTTGACTGAACGATAACCCAGGTTAAAAAACGCTCTGTTTATGTACAGACAAATAAACAAACAACAAACACAAATAAAGTCAATTTTATATTTGCCGATTTTATCTTTTCACATGTTTGACCGCTACAGTAGCATTTGTTTTATTTCAGTTCGGTCTAATTAACCGGTAATCAATCAGAAGCCGATAGCAATCAAACAGTTAATCCAATCAAGTCATAATAGTCTCCACCCGCAAAAAGCATCATAAACTTCAAAGATAATCGCTAAATTATTAACAAAATAGCAGCGATTAGATTACACTTTGATGCCATTTACAGACAGGTTATTTCCGCCTCTGTGCCAGCAAATTTGATAGGTCGAGAGGCGATCAAGGTCGTCAGGCGAGGTGTCAATCACTGTTATGCAGCGCCTGCTCAGTGTTGTGATGTTTGGACTATCGAAAATAGGTACATGTGTATTGGATTGATGCTTGGAAGCGCACAGGTGGTAAATTAGCTGCGTCAGAATTGTGTCAAATTGAATTTCTATGCGTCAAAACACGTGTGTACGCGTCTATTGAGAACCCTGTGTTTACACTTATCATTGACGGTACGTCCCAAATTGTAAGTTGTAGCTAGCAACCACACGAGTTGAGCAAAGATTTAAGTACTGTCAACAACAACAAAAAATAAAAGTGATTCACAACGTGACTCAAAATTTTTCCAATCCTGAAGGCGGTGAGTCCCAGGACTCAAAATAACACAATTGTAAAAATATCACTGCCCTTTTGTAACGATACCAACGAAACGGTACGGTATTTTAACGGTACTGTTAATGATACCGCATGAATCAACAATGACAGTTGAATCCCATCTTCGATCAGTTTGCTTAAAAAAATCGGCTTATATTCATACTTGAATTATTTTCATTTTCAGTTATTTTCCGCTTTAAAATTACATGTTTTTTTTGTAATTTCATGTTCAGTTACATATATTACATATTTATTGTGAGTTTCTTGTGTTTTACTTCCATTTAATTGTTGGAAAAAATGAATACGAAAATACTTATCCAAATGCGTGCCTCACTACTAGACTGGTTCCACTTTATAAAGCGCGCCGTAGACTGTGACTGTTGGTTCCATAAAGCGTGTAACTTACGTTCTATAAATAGGCGTGGTTTATCAGTTAAATTCCTAGGTACCGTACTACACAGCAAAATAATGACAATGAATCGCATGCTGTGTAAGTCTCGGTGTAAATATTTAAACAAAATGATGACACGCTCATAGTTCATCGCGATCACGGCAGTTTAGAGCTTCTTCGCTGCCAGAACAGCGTCAAAATAAGGTAGACACATTTTACAAATACCGATAAGGGTACTTTTTTTTTTTTTAAACAGGTTAAAAGCGGTTCCCAGTGAAGCGGGAAACGGTATAACACCGATGCCAGCACCGGATACCGGTGTCCTACCCTACACATGATTTCAGCAATCATTAGTAGACCCCACAGAGTCGGGTGACGTTACTCCTGCTTTTATTTTGACAATACCCATGTGATTGCCGGGGTAGAATACAACCACTGCAAATCCCGCTAGAGGCAGAGTGGATGGACCCGTCCTTCATGTTCATTTTGTCATTTTTTTATCATGCTCATTCAAGGTTTTTTTCATGACGCCGCATCGGCAAATGTGGAAATGTGGCTCCATCGTAAATGGAGTGTATACAATAGAATTTGCAGCAACTCTGCAGTTCATCCCTGTTTGGCGCCATATAACCTTTCTTGTGTTGGTGCGCCGTAAAACCCCAATTCAATTATTTTGAACTTATTTGTGGTTCAAGAACCAAACTGAATTAATCTATAAGCAAGTTCTTGAACCTATGGTTCTAGAACCATTCAGATGGTTCTAGAACCATTCAGTTATTGAACTAGTGGGTCTTGATCTCAGATAAACCTGACTTTTCCAAGAGTCTTAGGTTCATCAGTTAACATGATTAAAATGTTAGTTACAGATTTGTATACACTACTGTACTGTATGTCTTCTTATATCACCTTCTTTAAGTTTGATGTATTGTTACACCTCTAGTAGCTACACAGTTTCCTAACTGGGTAATATTTAGTAAGCTATGGACAAGATGGAGGATCCTGTAGATGTACACATGTTGATGTTTAATGAGGAATAAAACGAGAAATGAATAAAAAAAACTGTTTAATTCTTTCTGTTGAAAAAAATAGCATGAATTTAATTTCGAACAAATTTCAATGGGGCTGAGCTACTGCGCACACATCCAATATGTCTCAATAGAAACGGGCTATTCCACTGTCTGAAAATACACATATGGAACTTGTCTCTCTTGTACTTTTTAGATCACCTGAGCCGAAGGCTCAAGGTGATCTATTGGGATCACTCTTCGTTCGTCGTTAACTTTTCTTCAAACGACTTCTCCTCAGAAACCGCTTGGCTAATTTTGACCAAATTCACATTGGTGATCCTTAGATGAATGCTTTTTAGATTTGTTTAAATAAGGTCAGCGCGACATCCAAGATGGCGGCCATTACCATATATGGTCGAAACCTTAAAAAATATTCTTCTCAAGAACCCCTGGACAGATTTCAACAGTTTTTCTTTTAAAATGATCGCCAATGCCTAGACTATCAAGTTTGTTCAAATTAAGATCCCGGGGTCAAAAATGGCCGTGCCCCGGGGTTCATTATAGTTTGTATATTGAGATTTTGCATGTTTTTCATATAGACATATAGGTGGAAAAAAAATATCTTATTCTCTGAAACCACATGGCACAGAGCTCTCATGTATTACATGTAGCATCAGCTTATGGTCCTCTACCAAGTTTGTTCAAATGGTGACTCAGGGGTCACATTTGGCCCCAACCTGAGGGTCACAGTTTTGCATAGACTTGTATATATGGAAAAACTGAAAAAAATCTTCTTCTCTGGAACCACATGGCACAGAGCTCTCATGTATTACATGTAGCATCAGCTTATGGTCCTCTACTAAGTTTGTTCAAATGGTGACCCTGGGGTCAAATTTGTCCCCGCCCCGGGGGTCACAGTTTTACATAGACTTATATAGGATTTTTTTTTTTAAACTTGATATTTTTCATTTACAATAAGCTTCTGGTCCTTTACCAAGTTTGTTCAAATGGTGACCCTGGGGTCACATTTGGCCCCGCCCCATGTATAAACATGTATAGGGAAAAACTTAAAAAACCTTCTTCTTTAGAAACCACAAAGCTCTCATATATTACATGTAGCCCTGAGGTCACATTGGCCCTGCCCCAGGTGTTACACTCTAGCACCTTCATTTTGTATTTGATATTTACCAAATTTTGTCAGTGTCTTTATATCAATGTTGTTATACACAACAGAGCCCACATTTCTTGAACAATCTTAACCAAACTTGCACAGATTGTATTTGACCATAAGATTTCGAAGAAGTTTGATAATGTACCAGTACTCAGGTGATCGATTTAGGGCCATTTTGGCACTCTGGTTTATCATGGCGCGTTACTGTAGGTACTATTATACCGACGGGAAAATAATGTTAAGATTTACCATTTACTTCCAGCGTTTAAACGACAATATTATACCTCATTTGCATATTCCACTCTTTGTTTAATGTGACGTCATCCGGTCCATAAAGTTGCATATTGACCGGGCGCCCGGTCCGATAGCTATATTAACGGACGTGTGATAAAAACGACGTAAAAATAAATCATAAAACGTATTGATTTAATTTGTTGGTCAGATTCGGTATAATATAACAAATAATGTATGGTGCTTCGGTCCATATGAAGTTTATGGACTGGGCAGTCAGACCTAGAACGTTATATGGACCTCAGCTTCGCTTCGGTCCATATAAAATTCTAGGTCTGACTGCCCAGTCCATAAACTTGCATATGGACCTCAGCACCATACATTATCTGTTAATGAATGTCGAACAAATGTGGAGAAGTTTTTAAATATTACACATTTTATTTATGGTAAGTCTTAATAAATATACATTCTGAATTTCAATTTGATTTTGTTTAATGTGTTGTTTTTTTGATTTATTTTTGCCATTTCCAGATCTCTTTTGCCTACATATGAATAATTGGAGAATTCTAAGCAAGACCCTAGTGTTTGCCATACTTTTTAATATTTTTCAACTAATAATGTTTCATTACACTTACTATTTCATGTAACAAGGGGTGAAAGCAAAAGTATTGCAACTATATATAAATAAAGAACAGTTACAACTGTTCCACATTGAACCTTAAGAGTTAAGTTCATTCACAGTTTTATGGATCTGCCTAGTGGGGTCAGGAGTGTGTGAAAGACACACACACACACAGATGTTCCCAGCTATACTGAGTTTATTGTCCTCAGACTCCTCTAGCTAATTAAAGGAACTGGATGTGGTCGGGAAGAATTGTGCGGTTCAGTCTGAATACAAAATCTCATTCAGTGCACTAAACTAGGCTTCGCGCGTCGACTGATTATTTATTGTTTACGAAATTTTAGTGTTTGTATTTGGATAGACGCTCATCATTATTCAAGACAGCTTCCTGCATGGTCCATGATTTATACATCAGATTTCTTCTAGAACAAACTTAAAATTTAAAAAGTGTTCCAGTTTATGATAAAACGTAGTATCGATCAAATTGTGGTCATTCTTAGGCCCATTTGTTATGTTTAAGTACAGAAAATGTCATTATTTGTCATTTATTTAATTCGGACCCCTGATCCCCTACAAAAGAACTAATGAACCCACTTTAAAATATACAAAATAGTGATCATGTAATTGTTAGTTCTTTCCCCATAGGACACACAGAGCCTGCAAAGAATTAGACCTGATTTTCATGGCATTTAGTGTTTTCACATTTTTTGAAACCTTACCAGCGGCAAATCAAAAATCATAAAAACTCGTTAAAATCTATGAATCTCAGGTCTAGATTATCTATAAGTATTAATTGATATAAATGGTCATATTTGTATTAAATTAGCCTTGAAATAAAATAGCTTTTTAAAAACCAAGCGAACATAAGTTGCTTACCATATAATCCCTAATAAATGCCTGGCGTCCCCTAATAAACGCACCCCTCCCCATTTTTTCAGATTTTCACAAAATCACTAGAAAAATTAAAATCCGATGCATGAATTGACATGCAGACTGGTTTTCTTGATAAAGAAAAGCATTAAATAAAGTCTGATTTAAAGTTAAATCATATATTTTTGGTCTCAAATAAACGCCGCCCTTTTCAAAAATGTTATGACCCGGAGGTGTTTATTAGGGATTATTCGGTAATATAAAAGGCAAATATTTTTTGTTTGTTGAGAAAAACATGTATTCATCAAGGGAATTCCGGGATGTTGATGCCCCGTGGTACATTGTAAGGTACATGTACACCGGCATGCACCTTAGGCAACATAAAAAAATATGTGTGGTTCAGGTAACCCGACCGACCCTATTTTAAGGGGCCGACCCTAAAACATCAGAAATTGAAGAAAAAAAACACCTTCCTACCTACCCTATTTTTTTTGCCAATGTTACCTGAACCACACATATTATTTTGTTTGGCCTTATGCACTACGGTTGATCGTGACACAGTTTTATATGCATATATAGGTCAATTAGATGGATGTTAATTGAATTATGATAATGCGAAGTGTTTATCTGTCATAACCCACTTATATTAAGTATCAGTCATGTACAGATGTATTATGTCATTCTGGTTTATATATCACTGTACTAATAAGTAAACTTGTGCATTATTAACGTTTATCATATCTTTAATAAAATGCAATCTCAATAAAATCAGATCCTTTATCACGCTACCATACTGTTCGCTACTAAGGATCTGACCACACTCCATTGCAGGTCACGTCAAATTGACCTTACGAGTAGCAGATTTCAGCCTACAAAATTGTTTGGTATTGACAGCTTTACTGATCATGTCACGTTCCAGTAAAATGCAGAGGAGCTGTCTATGCTCGGTATTGAAAGAGACAATGTCTGTAACGTTTAGCTTATAAAACACAAAAGAATCGTGTTGACAAACATAATACACCAACCATTATTGTATATTTACTGAGTAAAAAGAAAAAAAGGTTGTTTGACGGAATTTAATAGCAGTACAAAAAAAAAAAACGATTCGTGGGATTGAACCCACACTAAAACGACACTTGTATGTCAGCGCTCGAGTACGCTATCAACTGAGATAAGCGGGCCAGATGTACTATGGCTTACTATTTTAAATATCTAATGTCGTAATAATTTCGGTGAAATATATATTTTCAAAATACACATATGACAGTGATGTAAAGTGCAAAGGGGGCACTCTTATTATGTTTCAAATTTTCGTTATCTTGCCCCTCCTTTCCCGACTGTTTCCTTATAGAATTACTGTATGACCGATATGACACCGGTATTGACTAAACCTAAACCCGACTGTATACTGAGTATATCAATGTCATCACTCTATATCTGTATGATACACGTTTCCGTCAAACTTGACGATTACAACACGGGTTGGTTGCGTATGAATTAAATAATAATAAAAGATAAACTAAATAGTAAATTGAAAAAAGGAGATAAATAAAAGCGGTAATTTGTATTGATGATGATAGCACTTTAAGGTTTATGTCTCAGATATCAGTGTCATATTAAAAAACTCGCGTAATCAAATCCATTAGCGGTAAAGACGAAAAAGTGTGTGTTTTTTAGGAACTTTTGAATTTTTGAAGACGGTAAGGTTTCTTAAAACAGGTGGGGGCGCTTCTATTAGGGAAGGCGCTACTAACCTAGTGAAAATACGGTATTCTGCAAATATTCACAAGACATATAAATACACGCACACAGGCACACACTAGATAATATACATGTTAGGATGGCCATCTTTGTTTACATATTAATGTTATTAAAATTATAGGAAAACTTAATGTAATTTTTCTTAAATGCTTTGTTTAATCTTCACTGGAATACTAAATTTAATGTTTAACTTCCTGAACAATTCAAGATAGTTGCCACAGCTAAACTTCTATAGAATTGTAATAGACACTGATAGGAATCATGACTTACTGTTTAGTTTTTTTGGTGTTTAACGTCATTTCCAGCATATTTTAGGCTTTGTGCGCCAGTAAATCTTTAGTGGTGGTGGCAGACGACCCACTTATTCCTGGGTAGAACCAGTACTGTATACCTGCCGCCATCTGTGAGAATCTATTTAGTGATGTAGTTGGATATGTTCCTCTTATCAGTAAGGCTTTCAAGATGGCTGTCTTCGGCCATCTTTGTTTATATAGACGACTCTCTCTGGGTTCAGCTCTAAAGAACTGCATTTGATGAGCCTTTAAGCGTTATTGAGGAAGAGATAGAAATAATAATTATATATTCATAATAACGTCAGTGGTAATGACCTGTTGAACAATAATTCAATTATTCCATTGTCAAGTCCAATTTCTATATGCCATATTTTCTGCAATGAAATCCCCGATGTTTCATTTCATAAAGTTGCGACTTGTCAATTAATTAGAAAAAAAAGCTAAAAACAATTCACATAAAATGTGAGTACAGTCGATTCCGTTTAATCGCATATCGGTTAATTGCATATTTCGGTTAATTGCATAAAGTTTTGAAACACAAAACCATTCGTATTCTTTTGCATGTAAAAAAACCCGTATAATCGCATAGGTTTTTGTCACATTCCGGATAATTGCATAACGAATATCTGGCTAATTGCATACTGAAAGTCAAATTTACCTGTATTTTGCAACTGTTAATTGATTGACGCGGTCACAGAGATAAGCCCGAGGCAAATTGATTGACAAAAGGTGCTAATTGGCTTGCCGAGAGAGTTTGCCATTTTGTGCGGTTTCCGTAAAACTTCCACGCCATGACGATCGCTCACCAATAAGCTTACACGATTTATTAATAAGTTTGTACGCAATGTAAAGCATGGTGTTGTTAATTATTTACTGCTCTCAGTTTGCTAGTGTCGGTAGAGATGCATATGACATTGAGTAGCTCATAGAGGTTACTTAATAAATGAAAAATAAAATAAGCTTTTGTGTTATTATCATGGCTGTGTAATTCACACTACAAACAATAGCAAAGCGACGCAGGTTGAAAGAAAACAAATACGCATAAATATTGCATAAAATCTATCAAATAACGGTAAATACAAAATGGATATGCACAATAATAATCCTATCAAACATCTTACATAGAATTAACTCGCTTTTATGGAGTTTCTATGTAAGTATTAACAGAACAGTAAAACGAAAGTAGAAACGTGCACCGCTACATGTACAAAATGTTCAGTTTCGGTTATTCGAATACTCCGGTTAATCGCATATATTTTCTTGACAAATCGGCTATGCTAATAACCGAAATCGACTGTATATCCAACTCTGTATTACAGCTTTATGTAGGTTACCTGAATTAAAGGGAATGTAGCGCCACAGCCAAACTATCTTTATAATTGAGAGTTCTGAAAAAAATGAATAAAGGTAAAAGAATTATCAAAATCGGATAATAAACAAAGAAGATATGATCATTTGAAGTTTCTGTTGAAACGGATATGGAAGCGGCCATTTTGAGAGCTATCATATCACAGTTCTAAATGAAAAAAAATCGTTCATTTGCAGTGATTTTCTTAATTTTAAATGATTTAAATGATATTTATCAATATTCCATATATGGTAATATGGAACTATGACGTCATAGTTCTAAAAATAGCGGCTCCCATATTCGTTTTAGAACAACCTTTAAATGGTCATATCTTTTTTGTTTATCATCCGATTTTGATAAGTCTTTCACCTTTTTCCAAGTTTTTCAGAACTCTCAGTAACAGAGCTTGTTTGGCTGTGTCGCTACATTCCCTTTAATAATAATAGATTAATTATGGTAAACACCTACTGATGTAGTTGCCACAAATAATCTTTTAATTTTTTTGTAAGCATTAATCTACCTTGCAGTGAACACTAGATTGCAGTGTCTCTTGTGTGCAAGAACTTCAACTCCATGCATCCCTGTATGAATATATAGAACAGCAGTTTACAAGAGACTCAATGAATTTCTCATTTTGATAAAGTTTAGGCCTTTTTTTTTTACAAAAAATACAGTTTAAATACAACTACGCAGGTGTAATATTCCTTAACTACATGTAACCACAGAGTACCAAATTGGTCTAGATTGAGGTTACGTTATGGTGTTTGTTGCGTCAATTCATACATACACAGTTGCACAGGTCCATTTTCGTCCAGATGAATTTCTGGTAAAAGCCATTTGTTTTCTACATCAAGTTTGCTAAATTTATTAGTGTTTTTTTTTTAAGTGGCAGCGCTTGTTTTGCTTGTCGGTATGTGTCGATAGCATGGCGGCCCGCCATCGTATAAGTGCTCTTGGAGAACCCTGCGCAGGTGAACATTAATAATGTAAATATTGAGACAACCTGATGGCTAATGCTGCAACTTACAGATCTATACATGAATCTATGTTATAGAAAACCTTTATTTGGTGGTCAATGGAGGTATTTGTTCATCAATACATTATAAAGGTCTCAGTGGTGGAGATAGAGGAATCTGGGATCGTTCCCTCTTACTATCGATAGTTTTCATTTATAACAAATTGTCCAGTGGATTCATAGGGTTTAGTACAGCCTGCTTGATGTCGCCCTCGGATAGACAAATTGTTTTGAAAATCATTGACAATCTCCCATGTAATAATTATTTGTCAAGTTTGACCATCTCGTTATATTTATGTTCTTGATTGTCAAATGAGGTTACTGGTAGAGAGAGTAGGGCAAGGTTTCCGGTAGTGAGAGTAGGGCAAGGTTTTCAGTAGTGAGAGTAGGGCAAGGTTTTCGGTAGTGAGTGTGGGGCAAGGTTTCCGGTAGTGAGAGTAGGGCAAGGTTTCCGGTATAGTGAGTGTAGGGCAAGGTTTCCAGTTGTGATAGTAAGGTAGGGTTTCCAACAGTGAGAGTAGGGCAAGGTTTCCAGTAGTGAGAGTAGGGCAAGGTTTCCAGTATTGAGAGTAGGGCAAGGTTTCCGGTATTGAGAGTAGGACAAGGTTTCCGGTATTGAGAGTAGGGCAAGGTTTCCAATAGTGAGAGTAGGGCAAGGTTTCCGGTAGAGAGAGTAGGGCAAGGTTTCCAGTAGTGAGAAGGGCAAGGTTTTCAGTAATGAGAGTAGGGCAAGGTTTCCGGTAGTGAGAGTAGGGTAACTTGTTTCCAGTGGTGAGAGTAGGACAAGGTTTCCGGTATTGAGAGTATGGCAAGGTTTCCAGTAGTGAGAGTAGGGCAAGGTTTCCGGTAGAGAGAGTAGGGCAAGGTTTCCAGTAGTGAGAAGGGCAAGGTTTTTAGTAGTGAGAGTAGGGCAAGGTTTCCAGTAGTGAGAAGGGCAAGGTTTTTAGTAGTGAGAGTAGGGCAAGGTTTCCAGTAGTGAAAGTAGGGCAAGGTTTCCGGTAGTGAGAGTAGGGCAAGGTTTCTGGTAGTGAAAGTAGGGCAAGGTTTCCAGTAGTGAGAGTAGGGCAAGGTTTCTGGTAGTGAGAGTAGGGCAAGGTTTCCAGTAGTGAGAGTAGGGCAAGGTTTCCGGTAGTGATAGTAGGGCAAGGTTTCCAGTAGTGAGAGTAGGTCAAGGTTTCAGGTAGTGAGAGTAGGGCAAGGTTTCCGGTAGTGAGAGTAGGGCATGGTTTCCGGTAGTGATAGTAGGGCAAGGTTTCCAGTAGTGAGAGTAGGGCAAGGTTTCCAGTAGTGAGAGTAGGTCAAGGTTTCAGGTAGTGAGAGTAGGGCAAGGTTTCCAGTAGTGAGAGTAGGGCAAGGTTTCTGGTAGTGAGAGTAGGGCAATGTTTCCAGTAGTGAGAGTAGGGCAAGGTTTCCGGTAGTGATAGTAGGGCAAGGTTTCCAGTAGTGAGAGTAGGTCAAGGTTTCAGGTAGTGAGAGTAGGGCAAGGTTTCCAGTAGTGAGAGTAGGGCAAGGTTTCTGGTAGTGAGAGTAGGGCAAGGTTTCCAGTAGTGAGAGTAGGGCAAGGTTTCCGGTAGTGATAGTAGGGCAAGGTTTCCGGTAGTGAGAGTAGGGCAAGGTTTCCGGTAGTTAGAGTAGGGCAAGGTTTCCGGTAGTGAGAGTAGGGCAAGGTTTCCGGTAGTGATAGTAGGGCAAGTTTTCCGGTAGTGAGATTAGAGCAAGGTTTCCGGTAGTGAGAGTAGGGCAAGGTTTCCGGTAGTGAGAGTAGGGCAAGGTTTCCGGTAGTGAGAGTAGGGCAAGGTTTCTGGTAGTGAGAGTAGGGCAAGGTTTCCGGTAGTGAGAGTAGGGCAAGGTTTCCGGTAGTGATAGTAGGGCAAGGGTTCCGGTAGTGAGAGTAGGGCAAGGTTTCCGGTAGTGAGAGTAGGGCAAGGTTTCCGGTAGTGAGAGTAGGGCAAGGTTTCCGGTAGTGAGAGTAGGGCATGGTTTCCGGTAGTAAGAGTAGGGCAAGGTTTCCGGTAGTGAGAGTAGGGCAAGGTTTCCATCAATAGTCTATGTATCCATGCCATCTGTCTGGGTCATCAATTTCGCAAGGCAATTTCGTAAGGCCATAATAAATTAATTGCTAGTTTATCATCCAAATTTATTTCAAAATAGGGGTCAGGGTGAAATGTTTTTTTTTATATTTAATTTATACGACAAACAGAATATTATAATGCCTCAGCACAAGGCAAAAATTGTAACACGTACTACTAGGTACATGTACTTCCAAGATTGAAAACACATTTTAATAGTGTTTAAAAGTTTTTGAATTAAATGTTTGGTGTCCCTAGCCCAAATTCTTGTACACTCAATGAAAACCCTTACATTTTCCTTTAGCCCGACTACATCAATTAAAATTCACTAGCCCGAATGGCAGTTTGCTAGCCCTGAGCTTCGGGCTAGTGGGTTAATTTGAAGACTGGTGTTTTGTACTTTCAGACACATACTAATTTAAGAATTTAAACATTTTCAGACGTTAAGAAATATTTCTATTTTAAATAATACAAAAGATTTTAACTGCAACAGAGGATACCGAGTATAGGCAGAGACTAATAAACCACCACTTCTTAGATCTCTGGGTCATACTAAGCTACTAGCAATCACAGAATATTAATATTTTTTTTTGTTGACAAATTGCACGATTTGCAAACAGGGTAGTTGTATTCAGTGACATCATCTGCAACGTAAGATTGTTTATCTAATTTTCCACGTAGAAAATCGTTGTTATATGCTCTGCAATATTACAGCCAAACCAGTCTGACATAAAACACCAATTTTTCCTATTTGGCCAATTTCGCGTTGTGATGAGAAGAAATTTTGTACCTCATCACTGGTTATTACGTTTCCGGGTTTCGGTGGACAGGTTTAAAACTGGCTCTCGAAGCAACGGTAAAATGCGGAATGCTGTTTAGAAATACGGCGTCGAAGCATGAAAAACGGAATTTAAATTTACAATGTACTTGTCCCCAGTAGTTTTTGCTGTGTTGACATTTCAGGGATTGATTGACTTGTGAAAAAACTTGGTTGAAGTCTGTCTTTACTCTGTCTTTACTCTGCCTTTTGATAAATTGTAATGTTTGACACATTTTTCTAGCACTTGTATATTATTTTTTCTGAACTGTCTGTTGACTGCAGAGAGAATTGTGTCACACAGCGCCTGACCCAGTGGATGTTGTAAATTTGACAGTCTGTAACCAAAAGTGAAAGTAGAAAAAAGAAAAGATAGTGAAAGGTGATAAATTGTGGGATTTTCAAAATTTCTATGTGGATACAAGAAAGGAAAAAATACCAAATATGTGGACGAGCGTTATGTAATAACTATATGACCAAGCTAGAAAAGTGAGTATTTCGTTCTAATAAATTCTCTATATATATGCTGAAATATTACCAAACCAACATTCACTCGTCAAGGTTCAATGGCTTCCATGTAACAGGAACTGTGAGTTCAACAACATTTTCAAAGGGCATATTACTGTAAGTGGACAAGAGTTCTGCTGAAATAACTAGAGCAGTGGCAGAAAAACATATGAAACGTGGCTCCAGCATAAATGGAGTGTATACAATAGAATTTGCAGCAACTCTGCAGTTCAGGTTGAGAAGGTTCTATGCCCGTTCTCCATATTTTATCTCGATGTACATGGAGGATGAGCCTGGCATGTTCATTCCTGTTAGGCACCATATAACCTTTCATGTGTTGGTGCGCCTTAAAACCCCAATTCAATTCAATTCTGGATACCTCATGCATTTAAATAAATATATATGATGGTTCTATACAGGGTTGGAAATTAACTTTTTTCGGCCACTTGTCCATAGGACAAGAATTTAAACTTAAAAAATGTACTTGTCCCCAGCGAAATTTACTTGTCCCCGCATTTCATGTAAAAGTGATACAATACCAAGATCATTATGTATTTCATTTTATTTACAATAAACTTGTAAACATTTTATATTAAGCTTTATTCTGTTTGGTTATAATGTGATGATTTCTATTCTAAAACTATCACAACCTGTTACAAAACTGCCTGCCTGACCGTCAGAGAGTTGAATGGGCCTACACACCAAGCAAAACATTTCTCTGTCTGAGTAGTCTAACCACCTAAACTGTTGTTTCGAGGCATCCTGAAACTTACAAGTATGTTTGATTTTATCATAATTTCGTTTTGAATCTAAAATTCAAAAAAAAAATCATCACTTTTTTTTCTGTTTTTTTTTCAACATCTGACAAATATCGCCACATTTTGTTTATTTTCAAGGTCAAGTTAGGTCATTGCCGGTGTCTGTAATATTTATAAAATTGTATTTTCAAGGTCAAGTTAGGTCATTGCCGGTGTCTAATATTTATAAAATTGTGAGAAAATATGGTTTAAATACGCCACTTACCGTCTAGGCACATGTCCGCCATGAGATCGCCAGTTACCGTTAAATTGTCTTAATGAATTTGATTGGTCAAACAAAACTCCTAATTCAGTTGGTACTTCTCGTATTACACTAAAGTGACGTTACATTCCCTCAACCAATGAAATTGAGAGTTTTTATTCGTCGTTTATAAGGTGATCGCCGATGTTTTGACATTTTTTCAGTCACGAGTTTTCATTTTTAAAGATGTAAACTTAATTTCTTGATATAAAATTGAGTTGTCCGTCGGACAGGTCACCTGGGACAATTAACTTGTCCCCAATAAAATCTACGTGGCATCGGACAAGCGGGAAAACCGTTAATTTCAAACCCAGCTATAAATTATATTGGACCCACGTTCCTGTTGACAAATACTGGATCCGACTGTTAATATGAGTCAGTGGTAATGACCTTCCATTGATCCTGTATCATGTTTACAAACAATCAAACCTGAACTATGATCTCCATAATGTTGTTGAACCTATTATCTTTGATAATGTTGTTGAATGTTAAGTTAACAACTTGTTAAGGTAATTAACAACTTCATTGCTAAATACCTAATGCAAATAAAGCGTTAATTGACCTGTGCTCTAAATGATTATCCATTTTGGTACAGGTGAACTGATGAAGATACTTTGACAAAATATAAAGGGGCCCACGATGATTGATTCTTAAATCTCGATATAAATATTTGTTAATTATATTTAAGAAATAGAACATTGTTTACTGTGAATTATCGTTCAATATATCACGGTTTACAATTGAAAGACAAACCGTAATATATTAAACGATAATTCACCGTAAACGATGTTCTGTTTCTATTCTAATACCCCTAAAATGTGAAAATAACGCACACATCTGAAATCTTTCGCATTGCTTTGCTTACTCTCCTAACGTTGCATATGTTACAAAGCGCAATGCTTTATTATAATTCTCCTAACGTTGCAAAAATTACAGTGATATATCGTTCAATATAACAAGATATTTTAAACTAGGCTATATAGTGCGGGTGTATTAGAATTATATAAATATTTGTTAATTTTATAATTATTTATAAATATTTGTTAATTATAATTATTTACATGTATACTCGGTACATTTAAAAACGCAACACTTTTGATTTTCGATTATTTTTAGTCCACTGTTTGTTGTTCAAATCCCGATTGTATTTTGTTAGTACACAAGTCTCTTTGTCCCAAAGGTTAACATACATGTATGGTGATAAACAGTTGAATAAGATTTTGCACGAGGAATCTTTAAAGGTGAAATATAGCGTGTATTTTGAGTATATATTCGGAAATATACGTATATAATATACAATATTTTCAAATCTTACACTTATTGGTTGTCCCGTTTTCTCACAGTAGCCAATTTTATCTCATAGCGCACACGCTTCGACTTTCGCCCTTTTTGAAGACAGGTAAGTGACACGTGATCCTGTGACGTCATTGGTACCAAACGATTCGCGGTGTCGCATTGAGTTGTATAGTATTGTCCATGTAGGATTACGTTTTATGGTACTTGTTAAAAATGCCATGTGTTGTTGCTGGGTGAAAAAGTTTGCATAAAGAAGGACAAGATAATAACCTAAGTTTCTTTCGTTTCCCTAATCGAGATAATGATATATAAGATTTACCGAAGAAAATCGCCCGACTCGTCGAGAAAGTGGCAACCTACGAAAGACGCGCGAGTTTGTAGCAAACATTTTGAGTTGACTTCGTGGGAAGTCCATCCTTTGGTTTCATTATCTTTGAATTTGGAGAACAAAAGGCCATGCAGATTAAAATCAACAGCGGTACCAACGATATTCGACTATAAAAATGAGAAGTGCATAACCCCGCCGTCTCCAAGCAAGTTGTATTCGCCTATTCGACCGGCGTTGAGGAGGAAATTCATACATGAAGTAAGATTGAAATTTATCTTAGCACCTCATCGGGTATACGTATGATAAATTCAAGAAAGGTGTATAGTCTTAGATCTTTATATACACCGTGAATGTTTAGCTGTTGAATTAGAAGCATGCGTCTTAACGTGAATAAATGAAGAGTTGACGGCGCTAATATTATGTAGCCGTCTTTTTTTAAAAGATTGCTAAGAACGTTCAGCATATAAATTTAAATGAATCCGGTGAAATAAACACTGTGTCTTTGTTTCCAAATTTTAATTTTAATAATTTTAAATTATACACCATCTTCTGCCAATAGTATTATAGATATATATTATCAATATATATAGGTCTATGGATTTGAAAAAAAAATACAAAATGTTTCATGGATATTTATTACGAGGCAGAAAATTAATAATATTACTAGCTTTTATATTAATTCAGAAAATTTTTATGGCAAAGCAACAACAATAACGCCTCTTAGCTCGTGCAATAAGTAAAACAAGTATAATAGAATAATATACTTTATATTATGGTAATTTGATATATTTGGTCTGTTTTTGATCTGTATATCAGGAGTAAGTATACATGAGTAAGTATACATGAGTAAGTATACTTACTGTCTATATCGTGCTCATAATACATTTGGCTATATTATTTAAATCATAGTATTTTTCTCTCTTTGTGCGCGACAAATATCATGTGATATATCCGTCTTGTGCAATATGCGTCTGCCCTCGGCGGTATTACACCGCTCAAGTAATTGCAATAAACAGGAAATATATCATAAAACTAGGTTTCCCTAAATGGTGCGTGCTTTTGTGATATACCGACGTATGTACCCAAATTAGGCTGCACTTCAATAGTGCACCGCAATATTTCATTAGTCTGTATTGATATTTGGGGGCACGTGGAGACTAGAGAGCGTGTCATATTGCAAACACCGCTCCTAGAGCGTTTGGTGTTGATGGCGACTTATGGCAAATATATAATACTATAGAAATTATGGCGCCGAAATTATATGCTGTTTCATTTATTATTGTTTTTATTCATTTTTTATCAAATATGGATACTATCTAGTAAATATATTTGTTCCATGCCTACTTATCGGCAAAAAAAATCTGACGCTCGTATTACCATAGATCTACATACATATATTTCCATGTATTAATGTATAGGTATAGACCAGGTCCATTCATTCCGAATATACTACATTTTGCGGTTATTGGGTATGTACCAAGATATGCAGTGTTGCGGGTGACTTACTGTCAGATTTCGATGAAAACAATGTTTACGTTGTTTTTTTGTTTGTTGTTGCTGTAAGTGTATAAATACGCTATTTTGTTAGATTAGTGAATAGTGTAATGAACCACTGAACGTAACGAATGACATGACACAATAGTTTTAACATGCTCTCTATGTGCACATGCACCGCGTACGTCTTCATCATCAGTTGATGAATCCGATGTATTTTCGTCCTCGGACACGTATTCTGACTCCAAATCGTAAGGTTGCACATGGTGTAACCGTTTTATCACGGGCATTTCCTCTGACATCGCTTAATTCTCACATTTTCACACAAGGTATACTGTTTTGCGTTCAGTCCCAATGTAAACAAAAAATAGTTTGTTCCCAGTGACGTCATTTCCGGTAATTCGCGCAAGAGTTTTTCCCCTTAGATTTTTTTTCGATTTTTTAGCAATGGCTGTTCGCCTTTTTCGGTTTTTATCTTTAAAAACATATTTTCACTAAACATACATCAATAGCGTAGTAAACATCGTATTTATAATGATATTTAATAATTAAAAACATATCAACAACGGATTTGTTGATTTAGGACAAATTTCAGCTTTAACACCTTTAGAAATTCAAAAAATACCAAGTGTTGTGTTTTCAAGTGTATCTTGTAATGTCTCTAATTTAAAACTAAGTATAATGATAAATTAGATAACATAATTGAGTTCATTGCATTATTAATTTAGTAAAAACTTGTTGAAATAACAGAAAATGTACACAAATTCCATTTACCCCAAGATTTACATGTTACTTTAAATCGATATTCTATTTCGGTATATTAAATAAGGGTATATTAATACTGTATGACTCATGATAAATACTATCATAATAGCCCTGTTCCCCTTTAATATACTTTGTACATGCACAGTGACATAGTGTCACCATTTGCTTTGTAATCTATTTAATGACCTCAATTTTAAGTGGCCCGGTGTATAAATAACCATGTAAACAAAAGCTTTCAAATGAATTGCATGCAAGCAGTGGAGGATACAAGTGTTCCTTGTTGGGATTTCCTTTGTTCTAACAACACAGATTGTGTAAGGTGGCTTCATATAACAGTTAAAGCATATATAAAAGGTAGTAGGACACACCACCAATGCGACCGATGACAATTTGATTTTTCTTCGGGATCCTGTAACATTTCAAATGCATGAAGAATTTGTTCATGATCTATCAGTAGTTTGCTGGAAACACTACAGGTTACTTTATTATTATTATTCTCTGCTAATATTCTATCACGGTGAAGAAGTATTGACTCATAATTTTTTGCTGAAATTTTCTGAGGAGGTATATTCTTATACTGTGAAAGTATTCTTCTTTAAATCACCACAGAAAAATTATTTCAGTGGAAGTCACTGTGGAAGAATTCTGCTTTGGAAATTACTGAGGAAAAATTCTGCTGTGAAATTGCTGAGAAAGACTTCGGCTGTGAAATCGCTGAGGAAGAATTCTTCTACTGTACATGTGGAAATCGCTGAGGAAGAATTCTTCTACTGTACATGTGGAAATCGCTGAGGAAGAATTCTTCTACTGTACATGTGGAAATCGCTGAGGAAGAATTCTTCTACTGTACATGTGGAAATCGCTGAGGAAGAATTCTTCTACTGTACATGTGGAAATCAATGAGGAAGAATTAGACTTTTTTTTGTTTGACATCTGTGATCTAATTTCGCCGAAACAAAAAAACACTCAAAGGGGGGATATTGCTTTTCATCTTTTTATAACTCTGACTTTATTAGAAATATTCCTAATATAGAAGTGTTCTTTTGTTGTGTCGCACGTCATCAGTTTGTTGATATACTGTAAAATTATCTACACATTTGAATAAATTCATCTGCATCCACTGGAAGAACTTCAATATCTTTTCATGTCAGGTGGACTAATTAATGGAGTAAGATTCTTATCTTATATTAGGCCAAATTAGCTCTTCCCGACTATGTATTGCTTAGTTGCTTACATGTAGATAGGTAAGGATATTATTTTGTTTTGATTAAGTTTTATTTCACTGGGAATTTTGCTTCAAAATACTAAAAAAAATACTTAAAAACCTGAATACACAACGGCAGTACATGATTTTATAGAGGCCTCAATTTGAGTTTTTAGTCGACTATTTGAAGAATAAGAGAGCTTATGTAATCAAGTCTTTTTCGGCATCCCACATCAAGGT